>JBAMJV010000242.1:0-74233 GCA_037951105.1 Echinarachnius parma | reverse complement strand
CTTCCAAACCCTCCCCATTTGGCTCTGCCCCAGCCCTCGGTCGCTTCGCTCCCTCGGGACTCATTCTTGACTGTAGGCTATGTTGTTGGATCATACATAATGTGGAACTGTGTATGACACAAAATACAATATTTATGTGTGTGTTGGGGTGCATATTTATTAGTGTGTCAATTATTTGTTTTGTTCGTGAAAATATATTTAACATCTCTGGTCGATCAAATCATAACACGCTTTTCCAGATACAGTCAATCTTAAACCCGGATTTCCTATCTTGGTATGCACCAGATTGCACAATTTCAAGTCCAAAAATGCAAAAGCTCCCTACCGTGGGAGGGGGGTGTCCCCCCTCCCACGGAATGAAACGAAAACGAAATGGAAAATTTGAAAAACCGAAACCTGTCCCGTGCTTTATTGTTAATATGAATATGACAACCCCCCCCCCCCCCCCCCCAATAAAACTTCAATCATGGTTTATATCTAATTCAATACCAGTGATTGAAAAAGGAGTATTTCTTTAGTCAAGATGTCGACCTTCGGCTCATAATCAAGAAGAAGAAGAAAAGGAAGAATTTCTTTCCAAGTATGCACCAGATTGCATACTTTCAAGTAAAACATTGCAAAAGCACCCTTACCGTGCACGGGCGGACAGCCCACCTACCATCACACCCATTATTCACACCCTACCATCACCCTTCCCCCTCTCGGTAATTGTTTCGCTCCCTCAGTAATCGGTCTTGTCTACGTCTGGAATACAATGTTCATGTTGTTGTATCATAACTAATTTGGCTTTTGATGCACTGTTCGAATTGTATATGTCACTTTGCGAATATTATTTTGGGGGTGCATATTTGTTTTTCTTCATGAAACAAATATGACCTCTTTTTCGGTCTGTAGAATCATGACGCACTTACCCACAGTATAGTACAAGTCGTCAAGTCAGAATTTCCTTTCTATGTATGCACCAGATTGCACAGTTTCAAGTCCAAAAACGCAAAAGCTCCCTACCGTGGGAGGGGGGACACCCCCCTCCCACACACACGCTCCCTCGCAATATCCGGTGGTGATGCGGATGTGGTTTAGCCCCCCCCCCCAAAAAAAACAAACAAACAAACAAACAAAAAAACAAAAGTTTTCGCTCATTACGCCACTGACTACAAAATAAAATACACAAACAGAATATGTAAGTTTTATAAGTAAATTTCGTACAAAAAATGCATAAGAGTTAAATAAGTAAGTTCATATCACTCGTCCACTCCATTATTTTATTATATCTTTACATACGCGTTATCGATTGATATATTTCAGGTGTAATACTGCTACCTCGGCTTGCAGTCTGAGTAGAAATGGGTTGCCGTTGGGGGTGGTGACGTCATTGATGACGTCATGATTATCGATCTGTTGTGATGACGTCATCAGACTTGCCAACCGTTCCGTTTTTAACGGAATTGTCCCGTTTTTTAAGTTTTTATAGCCATAAAAAACGGAACGTTCCGATTTAAAACCACTGTCAAGATGAAAGCCTTCAGATATCTCATCACAAATGATTCTTCTAAATTTGGCTCTTACCAGGTTTAATCTATTCATTAATCCTCTTACCATTTGTTTATTTGAACATTTTGTTACATGTAAAATACCTTTACTTTAGCAATAGATTGGCAGGGTTCAACGTGCCATTTTCTGACCGTATCTATAGAATGGGGGAGGAAAAAAATTTTTAAAAATAAAATATAAAAAAAATAAAAAAAAAATAAAAAAATATTTTTTTAATTTTTATTTATTTATTTATTTTTCGGTTAACCGAAACCGTGAAAATGAAAACGTTTTTGCCGATGCCGGTCGGTTAACCGTCGTGTAACCGTTTCACTACAGCCCTAGTATGCACCAGATTGCACAATTGTAAGTCCAAAAATGCAAAAGCTCCCTACCGTGGGAGGGGGGACACCCCCCTCCCACACCCTCCCCCCCTCGGTCGCTCCGCTCCCTCATGCTCGCTCGCTTGGCTCCCTCGCAATCGGGTGTTCAGTTTTCTGACTTTCAAATGTTGGCAAGTATGCGTCATGGGTTGTTTGTAAACAAACAAATGACGTCACGGGTTGTTTGTCAACAAATGTTGCGTAATAACAACAAACATGGCTTTTGGTCACAACAACACATGCGTATTAGGTTCCCCCGCCAATACTTGTATCAACATCGTTACACAATTCCCCCCCCCCCCCCCCCCCCTCCCCCGCCCCCATAATTATTTATAAACATTGGGTCTGTTTTGGTTGTAAGATAAGTAACAACACATTCGTAATAGGGTCCCCGCCAAACTTAGGCATAAAGTGTACGCTCACGGGATATATGATGATTACCATTTTTTCGTGCCTAACAATTCCTGGCGCAGGTTTTGGCGCGCTTCAAGTTATATTATTGTTATCATTAATCATAAAATGGCGCAAACTATCGCTAGGGTTTTTTGGCGCGTATTATTCATAAATAGGTTTTGGTGCGTAAAAGATCTCCGCGGGCTTGCGATTAAAAATTAAACTTTTAATTGGTTAAACACACTGTGCCTGATTTTTTATCAAGATGTTTTTTAAATTGTCTTAGGTTTTTACTATAACTATCGAGATAGCTACGATGCCAAACGCAAATTAAATGTTGAAGATACCATCAAAGGAATGTTCCTCTCTCCTTCTCTTAATGGTCCACTCTTACTGGCCCGAATTTTGGTTGTAAGATAAGTAACAACACATTCGTAATAGGGTCCCCCGCCAATACTTGTATCAACATCGTGGCGCAATTGCCCCCCTACTTGTTTAAAACATTGGATCTGTTTTGGTTGTAAAATGTCAACAGAAGTCAACACACATTGCGTAATCTAGGTTTGTTAATAAATGTTACTTTTAAAGCGAGAAAATTGGTTGTAAAGTTTGATGCAATACATGTACACGCACATGAAATGGACTGTTAGGTACTTGGGTAACTCTACCTACTGATATACATATCACGTATGTAACCCACACATACTATACACACAAAAAACAACAACAAAAAAACAAGCAAACAAGCAAACAGTCAAACAGTAAAAATAAAAGTATCTTTGAATTGTTTCTTTAAAGAAAGTAAGGGTTGTGTGTGATGGTTTGATACACCTGTTAGAATATAAACAATCAGAGTATATATGAATTCTTTCTTAAACGTTTGGTGGTTCTTAAAAGAACATTTGTTTTTGGTGGTGCACCGTGGCGGTGCCACCTAAAGCATGACGACCACGATGTTTTTCTCCCTCACCGTCTCAATAAACGCCTTTAGCTTATTAAGCTTCTTGCCGGCTTTGTTCTTGCGACGCCGATGTCGTTGACGGTTTCTCACTACAGGGATGGGTTGCCCGACAGGGATTTGTTGCCCGACAGGGATGGGTTGCCCGACAGGGATTTCTTGCCTGACTCGCAGAGAGTTTTTGTCGCTTTGACGTGTATTTGTGTAATTTGACTTGCGGAAGAAAGTATACCGGTAAAATGGAATCGGCACCAGTTCTTGAAACACCAGAAATCATCAAGTTTAAACGGAAGAACATTTTGAGTATGTTTGATTTTAACAATATTTGTATCATGTATTTATTTATTGAAATATAATTATGTGTCTTGATTTTGTATAATACGCATACTTACGTGTTTGAATATGTATGTTTTACAATTATTATAGTTTTTAATTATTGAAATATATTAGTGTGGCTTTAAAATGATTCTATATTATACGCATATTTGAATGTTTAAATATGAATGTTTTACCATTATTATAGTTTTTATTTATTGAGATATATTAATGCGTCTTTAAAATGATTCTATATAATACGCATACTTGTATGTTGATATATGTATGCTTATAATTAATATAGTTTGTATTTATTATTATTATTGCAATATTTTGACAGATCTCCCAGAACGTCTATGGTTTCTTCTAGGCGTCTTCTTGGCACAACATCTCTGGAAAACGATGTTAGGCTTCACTGAAAGACCGTACGATGGTGAGTTTTAATTTGTAATACTACACACACGCACTCACTCAAACACACACACACACTCACATTAGCGATATATTAACAGAATTGTATCTATTGTAAAACACCATAGTTTATCCAGAAAATATTGATATTTATGTTATGTTATTATTTTTCTCCAGACCTACTTGTTGAGCTGCTGATTGACCCACCCGTGCAATTATCGTCAGAGGAGATGAAGCGGTTTATAACACCAGCAATCATTTCGTTGTACCGCAAGGGCAATGCTTTTATTTTTCTGGCTAAAGTGCAGGAAATGTTCGAAGGTCTAATCAGCGAATCAACATCTTGGGGTGATAGTAAGGGTAAAATATCATTTGGTTGGGGTGGGACATGGTGTGTGTGAATTTTGCTATTGTATTTTTGTAAGCGGATATCATATCCCAACTGTTGTACAAGAACTGTGTCACATACAAGAGCAGGGATAAGATCTTCCATTAGATTTTCGTACGAAAATTGGTGCAGAAAATGTTCGAACTCTTTTAGACCCAATGTTTATAAATAATTATGGGGGCGGGGGAGGGGGGGGGGGGGGGGATTGTGTAACGATGTTGATACAAGTATTGGCGGGGGAACCTAATACGCATGTGTTGTTGTGACCAAAAGCCATGTTTGTTGTTATTACGCAACATTTGTTGACAAACAACCCGTGACGTCATTTGTTTGTTTACAAACAACCCATGACGTCATCACAACAGATCCATAATCATGACGTCATCAATGACGTCACCACCCCCAACGGCAACCCATTTCTACTAGTCTGGTACAAAAATAACTATGCTGAACTCTGATTTTCCTTTTATAAGTTGGGAATGAAGTATAAACGATCAGGGAACAGACGAGAACAAATACTCTGTCTGGGACAGTGAAAGTAATTATGAGATTACACGCAATGTCAGGAATCCATTTCGTCCCGTGCGGTTAAGGATGGAAAACAATAATGTATTGTACATGTATATTTGTGCATTTTGACTAGAGGCCATCAATTTAATTGTAATACCCACGCAATAACTTCATAAACATGACTGTACCGCAGGGCGTGGGTGTGGACGTTGGTGGTGTTAACTAGTTTATGAATGTCGACCTTCGGCTTATAAACGACATGAACGAGGGTTATTCAATCAAAATCAAAACACGCAGACTTCCTGTCACTAATGTTTATTGAATTATAGATATGATACTAACTAAAGGAAATTCTGACTTGACGACATGTACTACAATATAATGTGCGTTAGTGCGTCATGATTCTTAACCAGAAGACTTTAGGATTGATTCATGAAGAAAAACAAAAATGCACCCCCAAAATAATATTCGCAAAGTGACATATTCAGTTCAAACAGTGCATCTAAAGCATTATTTTATGACAAAACAACATGAACATTGTATTCTAGACGTATACAAGACCGATTCCCGAGGGAGCGAAACGATAACCGAGAGGGAGAAGGGTGATGGGAGGATGTGATGGTAGGTTAGTGCACGGTAAAGGTGCTTTTGCAATGTTTTAGTTAAACTTATGCAATCTTGGGAAGGAAATTTGACTTGACATGAAGTAAAATCTGAGTTTTCTTGTCAAAAGAAATACTCTTTTCTTTCAATCACTGTTATAAAAGCCATGATTTAAATTTATTGGGGCGGGGGGCAAGCGCCCCCAAGCACCCCCCCCCCCCCCCCCCCTCCAGTACGCCAGTGACTACTACTACTACTACTACTACTACTACTACTACTACTACTACTACTACTACTACTACTACTACTACTACTACTACTACTACTACTACTACTACTACTACTACTACTACTACTACTACTACTACTACTACTACTGCTACTGCTACTACTACAACTACTACTACTAATACTACTACTACTACTATTACTACTACTGCTGCTACTACTACTTCTACTACTACTGCTGCTACTACTACTTCTACTACTACTACTACTTCTACTACTATTAATAGCTATAACTATTAGTTTATAATGTTACTGTCCAGGTTTGGTTACTATTTATTTATTTATTTATTCAAATATATTTATACAGGATAGCCTGATCAGCAAGGATACTGTTTTTCGTCAGGGTCCTGATATAACATCATACAATATACATAAAACAATAATACATTAATATGATAAATATAAATATTAAAATATGTACAAATAGCATATGACCAGCAGATTCAAGATATACTTTATTAAAATTTTGGACAAAATTGTATTAAAATAGTTTCAATTTATTTCAAATCATAAAAACACAATTAAGTTTCTATATATATATACAGTCTAAATATACTAATTTTACGAAAGAGAGAAATAAAATGTTTTGGTTACTCCAGCTAGCACGTGATTATCAGTCAAGCAGAACAATGTCAACACAGACATGACAGAACACCTCACAGTCAAACAGCAGGCATACGCACAGCCACACATCACAATGGGAGAAGCACGCACATTCACTCATCCGTATCACACAATGGAATCATAACCACAAATAAACACAGCTACATTCATCCACCCGTTCTGCTTTGTCCGATAGATCACGTATTAGTTGGAGTATTTACTAAACAACAATTTAAAACAATATAATTAAAAACAGTTATCTATCGTTCCGCTGGTCATATATACATCAGTGAAAATACAGCTGTTTGTATAAACGTTTAAAAGAGGGAAGAGACCTCGAACATTGTAAATGACTAGGCAGCGAGTTCCAGACAATGCCACCCGAGTATATAAGGCTATTTTTATAACATTGTACTTTCGGTTTAGGTAGTATAATATTCAAAGTGTTAGCTGCTCTCGTATTAATATCGTGGCGATCACAAACCATTTCAATTGCATTACATAAGTGAGTAGGAGCTGTTCCATGAACGGATTTGTACATTAGTGTTGCTAAAAAATAATTCATTCGTTGACCTAATGATTGCCATTTTAATGTTTTAATTAAATCTTTTCCATTAACAGTTTCATAATCATAATTAGATGTAACAATTCTAGCTGCCCTTTTTTGTAAGCGATATAATAAATCCTTATTCTTCTGTGAACAATTGCCCCAGACTGTAATCGAATAATCTATACAAGGTTGAATGGTCATATTATACATCATTAATAGAGACTTTTTATCCAAAAATTGGGACATTTTACGCAATGAGTATAATTACTAGAAATAGATCTAACAAGGTTATGAACATGAGGGGGGGGGGGGGGGGGTAAAATAAAGTATTTAATTTCACTTTAAATTGTTCGGAGTACACGCTGCCCCTCGTGATGTGATAATAGAATGAATATAGATATAATGTAATGTTTGCGTATAAATTAATGCATTCTTGCAATGAACAAAGGGAATAATATAATCCTTACCAGAACTGTACTACCCCTTTAAGTCCCTTTAAACGTGGGCACGAGGGGGCAACGCATGCGCAAAGGGATTCACCCATTCCTGCATTCACTTTGCTGCGTCTGTGCTGGATTTCCCCACGTTATCGCAGTTCTACTTGAACTTTAATTCTAGGCAAACAATGTTATTTACGTTTTGTACAAACATATTGTTGTGTGGGATGAGAGAGATAATGCACGGAAATAATGAACCATTTGAACAAAAGGGATTGGTTTTAAGTTGGATTATATTATTCCCTTTGTTCATTGCAAGAATGCATTCATTTATACGCAAACATTAAATTATATCTATATTCATTCTATTATCACATCACGAGGGGCAGCGTGTACTCCGAACAATTTAAAGTGAAATTAAATACTTTATTTTACCCCCCCCCCCCCAACCCGAAATAAAAGGGGGGGGGGGCACAAAGTCTCAACCGGTGGACATGCAAATATTATTTTGTCCCCACATCCTTTCACTTTCATTACAGCTCAAATAAGTTATTTTAATTTGATATTTCCACGCGAATCTCTCCACACATGAGGACTATGGACCCCTCCCCCCCCCCCCCCATGTGCTCCCCCGTAATCCTTCACATCCCATTGTTCTCCTTTATCTTCGCCAATGTGGGATTCCCCAGCCTGTGTTGATCCATTGCACAAGTACTATCAGAGAGTGATTTTCATGTTGCAACAGGAAATTGGTCATACCGCACGGAGTGCAACATCGAAAAGACAGCGAAAATCTTTTACAGATGATAACTTTATATTTGTAAACGGATAGTTCGATAGCCGTTCGATATGGATTACGGAATCATAATATGACTTCATGCCATTTGTGTGCTACAATTTTTTATTGTGCATGGTTCCTTATTTGTTAGAATATCAAAGTGTGTATTTGCATAGTTATACTTCATTCGTTCTCAAACTGGGCAGCATAATTTCAAGTGATCTCGGCCCAAAGGATGAAACTGTTGTGATTTTAACAGCGTCCTTTATGCGCAGCTTTGCCAGCCGATTACTTCATTTGACAATCATATTCCACGGAGCTCATAATAGTTATATATGTGGCCTAAAAGAAATCAACTCCTAATAGTAATACGAATATAACTTATTCTTGCGTTTGTTTTCGTCACTCTTCGGTGGATCTGAGGAGACATTTTGACAACATAACTTCAAGAAGTGCATTGTTACTGAGAATGTAAGTTCTATCATTTGCGATAATTAATTTTTTACTGAAAAACTATGATATTCAGTATACGCGTGTTTTATGTTTTAATTTGTTTTTGTTTTCATGGGGGGGGGGGGGGGGGGGGGCAAGGGCGAATAAACGCATGGCTTCCATTTTCACAGTGTGGTAAAAGAATTTATCATCTGACTAAGTAAAATACTTAGATTTGATCTGAATGTAAAATCAAATGCTGTACATTATGTTAATATGCCGATTATTTTATGTATTGATTACTTTGTTATTGTTTGTATGCAAGGAATTAAGAAAATAAATATCGTTGAAAAAAAAAAAAAAAAACACCGCTGATTTTAGTTACCACGGCGTATATATATATGCACCACCATCATCACCACCACCACCCCTACCACCACCATAATTAGGTGATACGTATAGCGTATCACGTATTGTTATTACTCAGCGGGGTGTTTCCACAATCGCACAATACTTCACGATCATCTCTGGCTTTGTGTATATAATTCGTGTCATGTTACAAGGCTCGATCTCGATAAGATCTTGTTCATAACATATCAAATTATCATGCGACATCATTTGATAACGCTACCACGATCCGTCGTCATTTCCCGCGGTCATTCCGATTTCATTCGACATCATTTTGATAACGCTATCACGATCCGTCTTTATTTCCCGCGGTCATTACGATCTCGAAATATACCGCAATTGTGGAAACACAATTATTTTTATTCTTTTTCTTTGTACGTTTTTTGTGTCTCGTGTCTGTAAAATTTGGCTGGGGGATATGATAATGAAACCTGGTGAACATAATAGACCTTGGTCCGAAATTGTGCACCTGGGTAATGATTATGACGGTACTACCCTGTGACGTCATGGGGACGCCATTTTGTGAAATATTTCAACAGCCCATATCTCTCTTACGTAATGGTATATTTTCACCAAAGTCTGTACATGGCAAGCTAAGTTCAAGGGCTATATAAAAATGTCGCACCCAAGGTCGTACGGACAACGACGGACGCGTACGCGCGCGTCAAAGGGTAAAAATCCTTGAAAAATTCTCAAATCAACCGGCGAACCAATTTTCCATACGTTTCAGGTCATTCCGAGCATTTCAAAATTTTGCGCGCAGTGCGCGTTTGCGCGCGCGCTTTTTTCACGCGTAGCGCGCACGGAACAAAAAAATTGCGTTTTCTTTTTTGGAAACTGTTCCTAATACTTTCTATGATAAATTAAAACAGTTTCCAGATCTCCTCGACCAATAACGCTCGAACAGGAGGGCGTAAAACTTTAAAATCCGCGAGTGCTGCTATGCACAAAATATGTACAAAATATGCCCTTTTTTAATTGATAATAATTTTAAAAATCCACGGGCGATTTTGTTAAAAATATTTTTCCTTGCAGACGAATGAGTTGTAGATACAACGTCATGCATCCTTATCGCCAACCAAACCTCATTATGTAATCATATGACCATGAGAAGTTAACATTAGCAGTTTTCAACGATTTTATCATTTGCGATTATGTATATATCGTGTTTGGATTCCGATATCTCGGTCAATTCTGCTTGAATCTGTCCCAAGTTTTGATATCTTGTAGCTGGGACGATCCTGAACAATTACTATCTCTTTCCGACCGGAAATGTGCCGATGCGCGCGTGCTACACATGAAATCCGCGCGTGCTGCCATATGTAAAATATGTGAAAATGTGGTTAAAAACATGCCCTGTTCAATTGATCATAAATTTGAAAATCCATGTTCAGTATTTTGGTTGTTGTGTATTCGTGACAGAGTATGAGTTGTAGATATGGTGCGATATTCAAAAATCGCCAATCGGACATCGTGACGTCATCGATTTGCCATGAAAAGCGAAAATTAAATTTTGATTGATTTCATAAATGTTGTGTTATGTTTTGAAGGTGCAGTTGTGTGTCTATCTCCTTCGATTCTGGTCGAATACGTCTACAATTTTGATATGCTGTAGCGGAGATCTGGAGGAAAAATAATGTGTTCCTATTATGTTGCTCAAATAATGGAAACATTTGTTTTCCCTCTATTGCAATGTAGCATACAAATAATTCAAGATATTCCCAGTAAGCCGTTATATTTCTTTTGTTTCATAACTTATGGCGTTTTTAATTAGATGTTTGAAAACAGTAATTGATTCTCAATACAGCGCACATCAAATTTATGCATATAATGCGTTGCCAATTAACGAGACCAGAACACCCTCCCCAATGTTAGGGTCTTCACCCTCATACTACATCATACAATTTTATGAAACGCCCCTCCTTCCAGTAACGGTCAAAATAGTCTCTCACCCCTAGCATTTGTGCGTAGTAATCCCTATTAGTGCTGCAATAATGGGGAGGGAATTTTGACTCATACTAACTGTACGTAGCAAGGTTCTTCCAATGCATACAAAACAATAGTGGATGTGTGTGAGAGGGTGATGGATGACCAAGGGTGGAAAGGTCTGGACAATGTTTACAGGATCTAGCCAGTGGTGTGAGTTGTGGAATGTTGATGAATAAATAGAGAGAATGACACAAAGTAAGAGAGAATGACAGAATATAAGAGTGGAATGATAAGATGATGATGGTACAAGTACGATACTGCATAATCAAATAATATTCTTCAGGATATCACACTCCTCCCCCCTTTAGATTTTTACTTCAAATTATGTGGACGCATTATAGGTCTGATGGTGTGTAGTCTTATCGTTCAGGCTCATGAAGGTATATTAGTTTGTGTTGTACATACTACATAGACTTCACTTTTAGTAGTAAATGCAACTTGATTGTGTGAAATTAAATAATTATCAAAAGTGTCTGGAACATAAAGAATAAATATGACGACGACTACTTCTGATGATAGTGGCGTACTCAGGATTTTTCAAGGGGGGGGGGGGGGGTTATTTCGTCAACCAACATTTTCAAGGGGGGGGGTGGGTGTCGGTAAATTTTTTTCGAGGGGGGAGGGGTGTCGGTGAAGATTTGTGAGGCGGGTGGGGGGTGGCACTGAAGATCTTTTCGAGGGGGTGTAGTTGGGGATTTGTTTTCGAAGGGGGAGGGGTTGTCGGTGAATATTTTTTGAGGGGGGTGTCGGTAAAGATTTTGTTTGAGGGGTGTCAGTGAACATTATTTGAGGGGGTCGTCAGTGAAGATTTTCATCGGGGGGGGGGGGGGGGTGTTGGTGAAGATTGTTTCTCGGGGGGGGGGGGTGTTGATGAAGATTTGTTGAGGGGGGTGTAGGCGAAATTTTGTTGATGGGGTAGTCTGAGAGAATTATTTGAGGGGATTTCGGTGAACATTTTTCTCAGGGGGGGCGGTGTTGGTGAAGATTTTTTTTTTATGGAGGGGGGGAGGGGGGGTGTTGGTGAAGATTATTCAAGGGGTCTAAGGTCAAAGGTCAAAGGTCATACGTATCACCTAATTCGTCACAGTGACGAATTTCATGTCTAGTTATGACTTTATTTTGCACGAATATGCCTATTTGCCCGGATTGGACATGGTTCCCCCGAAAATCAAATTTCTCCCAAATTGTAGGTGCTTTTTGCCCAAATATGGTCGTTTTTAAAACTCCAGGGGGCTGCAGCCCCCAGCCCCCCCCCCCCCCCCCGGCACCCTCCCCCCTGCCTCCACGTCTACACACACTACTTCGACCAACCACCATCACAATCACTACCGCCAACACCACCACCACCACCACCATCACAAGTACTGATTATTTATCTCCCTTTTTCCTTTCATATCATATTGAATATCATTCATCACTAAAATAGCGACACCGATGCATTGTGGTGTATATCGATGGATGCATTGCGCATAATACAGGGTGTCTCAGAAAGAATGCAACACCTAGGATCGTTAATTTTATCAACATCATCAACCAAATGTCATTGTTTGTTATTTGATTGGGTAGAACATTCTTTTTCCAACAAAATGATACCATAAACATTGATTTTGGGTAAGGCGTTTGGATCCTAGGCCCATTTTTCTGAGGCAATGTCGTTTCCTAAATTTGCTACTTTTTCGTCTCCAGCGATCCTCTGAACACTGGGACATTCTCGCCCCAAGGCCTCCCATAGAAAAAGAAACGCATGACTGCTCTCCCTTTGATAAAGAGGACAATGTTGCATAATCAAGTACCGTATGGCTCACATTGTCTTCCTTATCAATGGGAGAGCAGTCACGCGGTTCTTCTGTCTATGGGAGGCCGTGGGGCGAGAATGTCTCAGTGTTCAGAGGATCGCCGGAGACGAAAAAGTAGCAAATTTAGGAAACGACATTGCCTCAGAAAAATGGCCCTATGATCTAAACGCCTTACCCAAAATCAATGCTTATGGTATCATCTTGTTGGAAAAAGAATGTTCTACACAATCAAACAAAAAACAATGACATTTGGTCGATGATGTTGATGAAATGAAGGATCGTAGGTGTTGCATTCTTTCTGAGACACCCTGTATAGTAGATGCATCGATCGTCGTCTGCTACTCGTATCGATCAGTGGTATCGATACGGTATCGATACTGGTTCGCGTTTGGTATTGTGGGAACACTGCACTATTTTCCATCGTCAGCAGTATCAGCTTTATACCTGAAATAATGAATTTGGTAGAATGGAGATCAGTGTATGGTTTAGAGGAAGAGTGTGTGGAATTCTTAGTTCCTGAAAGGAAAAGGCATGGTAAAGTATTAGAAAAGTTTAAATTCAAACCAGTTTTGTGTTTATGTGTCCCACACACTGTAATCTGTGTCTGATATGCACTCCATATCTTATTTGATTATTTCGATAACATTGCACATGTCATCATTGGGTCATTATCATTGTAGTTTGTACTTCGATTCAGCGTTCACTTGTGTAAACTTATTTATCATATTTAATTTTTTCAGTGACATTTCAGTGACAATATTTAAAATATCAGATGAACAGTAGATTACAAGAAATTGTTTTTGTTGAAAATGAAATATTGCATTTGCAAATGTAATACTAGAAATAGAATTACATGACGACTATAATTTATTGATAATTGTTATGACATATGAGTAGACATATGTGACCGGCTATAGCAAAACCCGGCACTTGTCGGTAAAAATCAAAATGTAGATTTTCACACCAGGCATTAGAAAGGCCTCATCACAAGCTTTCATTTGATGCTTTGTTCTAAATTGGTCAATAATTGGCGAAGATATTAATTATTATTCTGTTTCAATTTTACAAACATAGGTCTTTTGACTTGAGTTTTGTCATTGTGTGAACTTAAATAATATGCCCATTTCTTCAAAACATGAATTACCGACAAGTGCCGGGTTTTGCAATAGCCGGTCAAATATGTGATGACTGATTATGAAGCCTTTGCCCTTGTTTTGGGATTTTTAATATCAATACGTGCCACACCAGAACAATGTTTGTGAATTACAATGCTCTGCCCCCCCCCCCCCCCCCCCCCCAATGCATTGTGTGGCCCACACCACAGCATGACTAAACTTAAAGTAATTGGATGCTCTCTGCGATTTAACAGAGCATCAGTTCTTTTACTTTAGACTTAGTTACGAATGCAGTGAGTGTGTATATCTTGGGTGTGTCGTTTGGAGCACACCTCTACATCGATAGTGAAAGAGTGCGTCGTTTGAAGCACACCTCCAGGTCGATAGTGAAACTCTGCATGATACATTTACTAAATGAACCGCTACTCACCATTTATGGCAAAAGAAAATAAGAGTCATAAGAGAGGATTCGAACCCATATAACAAGTGTTGAAGTCCACGGCGTGACCAGTAGGCCAAGTACACCGCTGATGGTCAGAATAGTCTCATTGTAATTATAATAACCCTCAAACTCACCCAAACCCTAATCCTAGTGACGTTGAGTGACGTCATGATATGAATATTCATTATCGACCTGGAGCTGAGGTAGACGTCGACGTGGAGGTGTGCTCCAAACGACGTATCCGTATATCTTGGTAGAGAATGGCATTTTAAAAAAAAATGGCATTAACTACTAAATAGTACTAACTAATACTAGCTCTACCAAGACATGATCTCTGGCTCTGCGTAATAGGAACATGTTAAGGTTTAATTCAATTTCAGATTTAAATCCTACTTTATTTTCTAAGGTATATCTCTAAAGAGCGCAAGCGCTGGCGCTCTGTAGTTAATTGTAAGTGTATGTTTGATGGATGTGCATCTGACTTAGATGCGCGGGATCCTACCATCAGAAAAGGTTGTCTTTTATCACGCAATAAATCCGAACTAACTCAATTTTTGTGTTGACATGCCTATGCTACTACCCTATGCTTCCTATGCAGGATAGGATTTATCCAAAACACTTCATCTGAGGGATGAAGTGTTTTGGGTAAATTCTATTGGATCCTATCCTATCCTGCAGATTGAAATTGAGATTTTGTGTATGAGACATTCGCATCTCACGCAAAGAAAAGAACCTGTTTTCTATTTCTCAAAAGCTAAAAGAGTAGGGTGTTTTAATATCCGGCCCGCTAAATACTATTACATCACAACCACATTAAAGTGACAGAATAATCAGCAAGTTGATTTTGGTTACTATAGACGAAGAACTAAGCAAAGATGAGCTCATGAAAGTTGTGAATAAATAATACAAATTCAACATTTTTCTACATAAATCTATATATAGAGATGAAATATTGAATAAAAAGTGGTGATTTACAAGTATTACACAATTTGGTCTACACATTGTAATAAATTATGATGCTTAGAATAATACAATTTGAATTCAAGGGATAGATCAGTTTTTGGTTTAGAGGGTGCTTCAAGCAATCATTTGAGGTAATGAAAAAACCAAGTGTAAAATTTGAAAAGGCACACAATTTTAAACAAAGAATAAACATTGTTTGATCAAAATCGGTTCAGAAACAGCAGAAATATCCATAAAAATATCCTATTGGAATAAATTTTGATTTTGTTTTGTATGATCTCTTGAATAATTACTTTTTCCAAACATCACATCCACTTTTTAGCTCATCCGGCCCGAAGGGCCCGATGAGCTTATGCCATGGCGTGGCGTCCGTCGTCCGTCCATCCGTCCTTCCGTCCGTCCGTCCGTCCACAATTTTCAAAATGCTTCTTCTTCGTTATTTTTCAACCGATTTTGATTCTGATTGTTTCATAAGATAGGGCTAGGAGGGGGATTTAAAACTTCTACACAGAATCGTGAAATTCATTATATATGCTAATTTATGCAAATTTATTCGAAATCACAAAAAATGCTTCTTCTCCTTCATTTCTTGACCGATTTTGATTTGGTTTGCTTTATCTGGTAGAGCTAACTTTGGTACACTAAACTTCTACACAGAATTTTGAAATTTTTCTCCATTAATTAATTATGGTAATTTATGCAAATTTATTCCAAAAATCACAAAAAATGCTTCTTCTCCTTCATTTCTCGACCGATTTTGATTTGGTTTGTTTTATCTGGTAGAGCTAACTTTGGTACACTAAACTTCTACACAGAATTTTGAAATTTTTCTCCATTAATTAATTATGGTAATTTTGTATTTATTTATTTATTTATTTATTTATTTTTATTATTTATTTATTTATTTATTTATTATAATTATTATTATTATTATTTTTTTTTTTTTAATTAATTAATTAATTAATTAATTTATTATTATTTTTTTTGTTATTTTTTTTTTCCCCATGTCCCTTCTGGGGCGTCAAATTTATATTTTGTTCACTCTAATTTTTTTTAAATTAATTTTTATGTCCCTTCCAGGGCATCACATTTTTATTTTTTGACCAGTTGAAAAGTGTACCACATGAAATTTGCGATATTTGATGTTGCGAGATGGCGGATGAGCGCTACGTCATTGACGTTCTGGTTTTAAATGGTTATTATAACTCTTGGGTGTCTGTAGGGCACCCTCTTGTGGTTATGGCTGCTTTTTTAATGAAAAAAAAAACCCCTGTAACTTAATAACCATTCCTATATGTTTGTCTAGTACCATTTATGCATCATTGAATTAAAACTATTAGTTTTTAATGATAATTTACAAGTTTGAGTTTATAAAATTCAGTTTGACCAGTTTGACTGTCTTTTCTAACCTTTCTTTACCTCTCTGTTATATATTCCACATTGCAGGCATAGGCTGATGGCAGCCACAATGAGCAGTGTTTACTGATACCAAGAAGAATGGATTGGAATCATATGTAAGTACCAAGCCTTCCATTCCATTCATTAGCTTTAAAAAATAAATCACTTTGTGTATTTATAAGGTAATGATTTTTCTTATGTGAATTAAATATGGGGTGCCCCTCCACCCCCCCCCCCCCCCCACCCCATACAAAAAAATAGAAAATAAAAGAAAAAAGAATGGCTTTCTTCCAATAACATGGAAACAAAATTATTGCTTGCCACAATGAGGAGTGTTTACTGATACTGAGAAGCATGGATTGGAATCATTTATAACAGGGGTGTGAGACCTCCAATTTAAATCGGAATTCCAACTTTTTGCCTCAAACAGCAATCTTCATTTTCCGCTTTAAAAAAAAAAAAAAAAAAACGATTATTATTTATTTATTTATTTATTTATTTTTTTTTTTTTTTTTTTCTGATCCGATTTCCAATCCGATTTCCGATCTGATCCCATCATGAATCAAGAATTTGCCAATCTGATTTTTTGTTCCGATCATCAAGGTCGGTTACAGCACTAAGCTAAGTCACCATCTGGATACCCTCTACCATGGAATGTATGGGCAATTGAATTTGAAGATTTAATTTCACAAACTTTTTCAGCTCTTCATAACTGAAAAGAACTTTATTTCACTAGAAACTGTGATAGTTGTCTGGTGTTATTTCGACCTGTCACTAGCAAATACCAGGTTCCAGGCAGCAGATTATATTGAAAAGCACACTGGTTGTCCTAGATGTCAAGTTTCAAGCCTCAGGTATCAAGGTATGAAACAATTCTGTAAAAAAAAAAATTTAAAAAAATAAAAAAAACAACCATTTTTAAATTGAAAGAAATGGTTTCCAAAATAAGCCTAGATTGCACCAGAGAGCATCTAGAACCCCAGAGCTTCCAGGGCCCTAGGCGGGCCCTGAACCCCGGCCTAAGGGACTTCGCGCTTCGCGTTCATAGTGTGCGCTTGGCGCACACTTTTCATTTCAGATTTTTTCAGATTTTTTTTTCAATCTTGCTCTCACACCCCTGTTTATAAGTACACGGCCTTCCATTCATTACCTCTACAAAACAAATGACTTGGTGTATTCATATTTTTGATGTGAATTAAAAATGGGGTGCCTTCCCCAAAACAAAACAAAAAACATAATAATAATAAATTAATAATTAATAAAAAATAAAAAATAAATGCTTACTTCCAATAACATGGAAACAAAATGACTGGATTCTCTAATATATCATAGGGAATGTTTTACTGAGAAAAGAACACACCAAGATCAGTAATATTGGAGAAGAAGTTTTTGTTCTAGAGTGAGTTTGTAGAACAATTCGCTATCAGTGGCGAAGCCACAGGGGGAAGGGGAGGGGGGCTCCAGGGCCCACGCCCAGGTGTTTCATGTTTCTAGATATATTGGTAATTCTATAGGTAAAGTACAACAAGGTATGTGAGAACCACTAGTCTAGTTCTAAGTAAGTTTTGTGAATTTCGACAATGTTACTAAATCCCTTTCAAAACTTGTTTTTGCTTTTAATACAGATGTGACACAGTGAGGCGGTGGAGAGTGAACCATGATGAACGCTTTAAGGTATAACTTAACTTTCACATTCTTTAGCTTTTGGTTCTTTTAACATCTGTCATCCATTTTTAGGCTAGTGCATATAGTCCATAAATTATCATTAGGCCTATGCATTTGTTATTTTGAAAGATTGATGGTCGTTGAAGGGGTCAAAGTTTCATGTTGAACTGATGATCTCTGTTGGTACATATGAATAATTTTAGCTTTCCATTTTGTTTCACATGGTGACAAGGCCGAATACAAAAAAAAAACATGTTTAGTGTCCTGCCTTTTTAAAAAAGGGGAAGGAGGAGACCTTTTGTTTTTAGTTCATCCGGCCCGAAGGGCCCGATGAGCTTATGCCATGGCGTGGCGTCCGTCGTCCGTCCGTCCTTCCGTCCTTCCGTCCGTCCGTCCGTCCACAGTTTTCAAAATGCTTCTTCTTCGTTATTTTTCAACCGATTTTGATTCTGATTGTTTCATAAGATAGGGCTAGGAGGGGGATTTAAAACTTCTACACAGAATCGTGAAATTCATTATATATGCTAATTTATGCAAATTTATTCGAAATCACAAAAAATGCTTCTTCTCCTTCATTTCTTGACCGATTTTGATTTGGTTTGCTTTATCTGGTAGAGCTAACTTTGGTACACTAAACTTCCACACAGAATTTTGAAATTTTTCTCCATTAATTAATTATGGTAATTTATGCAAATTTATTCCAAAAATCACAAAAAATGCTTCTTCTCCTTCATTTCTCGACCGATTTTGATTTGGTTTGCTTTATCTGGTAGAGCTAACTTTGGTACACTAAACTTCTACACAGAATTTTGAAATTTTTCTCCATTAATTAATTATGGTATTTTTTTATTTATTTATTTATTATTTTTTTTTTAAATTTTTTTTTTTTTTTTTATTATTTATTTATTTATTTATTTATTTTTATTTATTTTTTATTTTTTTATTTTTTTTTTATTTTTTTATTTTTTTTAAATTTTTAAATTTTTTTTTTAAATTTTTTTTTTTCCCATGTCCCTTTCACTCTAATTTTTTTTAAATTAATTTTTATGTCCCTTCCCGGGCATCACATTTTTATTTTTTGACCAGTTGAAAAGTGTACCACATGAAATTTGCGATATTTGATGTTGCGAGATGCCGGATGAGCGCTACGTCATTGACGTTCTGGTTTCAAAATGGCTGCGATTTTTTTTAAAAGATGTTCCACTGGGCTATTTTATTTGTTCTTCCCCAAAAGATAAAATATTCATGTTTTTTCTTCTTTTTTTGGTTAAAAAAAAAGCAGGCGGCCGCAACAAAGGACACAGGCATGAATGCTAATTTGGCTTTGTAGTTAAGCCATAAATAGCAATTATTGTTACCTAATTGTTTCTTTCATTTCAGCAAATGCTCAATCAGTACATTGTGGATAACCGTCAAGTAGGCATTTCTGCATTGGAAAATGAGGAATTTCTCCTTGCTGCTAAGAGTTTTACATTTGCCGTGGCGATTTGCAGCATGATGAGAGAAGATGGGCATATGAACACGCAACAAGATTTGAGGACGCGAGACAATCTGAACATGTTACATGCTGAAGCACAGTTGAAATATGTGAGTACTGTTTTGTAGGATTGCTTTTCATTTGCTCAATTTTATCTTCCTTCAATAGCCGTCTAGCTGTCAATATTACTATGGATCCAAAGTAAAAGAAAAGACAATAGCCTCCTTTGCACTTGGTGGCTTTTAGTGCATATGGATTTTAGTACAAATGTTTAGTATAAATTTGTTTTTAAACATTATTGTTTTATTTGGGACAAAAATACACTCACAAACTATTGTTTTATTTTCTGCCCCCCTCATTTTTATCTCCCTTAAGTATCTATTGTACATTTGTTTCAAAATTAATTTTACAAGAAAGGGTTCATTCAAGAAATTAATGCCACTGTTTTTGCCCTTTTGCACTTTTTCTTTTGTCATATTTTTATGTTTCAGGGACTGAAAGTTGCCAAAACTGGCACTTGTCGGTAAAAATCAAAATGTAGATTTTCATACCATTACAAAGGCCTGATCACAAGCTTTCATTTGATCCTTTGCTCTAACTAATTGGTCAATAATTGGCGAAGATATGATTGTTTCAAATTTACAATCATAGGTCTTTTACACACATTGTGTAATGCCCGTTTCTTCAAAACATGAATTACCGACAAGTGCCGGGTTTTGCTATAGCCGGTCACAAATATCCCGGAATGTATATTACTAATTCAATGCGCAGAGACATATCCTCAAAGAATCACATAATAAAATATGATAAGCGCTTAGAGATGATTATCAATCATATTAGCCGCTATACAAAGCAAGTATGTTATTAACTTATTATTATCAGCAAAACTGGCATAGATCTGTAGAAATGTCTTAGAGCCTTTTCACACGAGGGCCAAATCGTTTTTGTAATCATGTTTACAATCACAGTGATTCTGTTGCCGACCTTTCACATGAGGAAAAAGAATTCGCGCAGACCGTGATTAAAATTCACGATTCTGGAGACATGTTTCTGAGTACCTGTCAATCAAACAAGGAGATATACTGCCTGCACTGCACTCGAAACGAAGAGCCTATTTATCGGTGGAAGTGCATGTAAGGTCACGTAAGCTCCGCCTCCCAAATCGTGTTTTTGAGGTCAAACATTACACACGAGAGATTGGCGCCGTGATTAGAAAACACCTCCGGACCACGATAAGAGTTTCGCGATTCGTGGTTCTAGTTTGCTTTCACATGGACAAAAAATACCGTGATTGGAGTGATAATGATTCCAATCGTGATTGCAATCACGATTTGGCCCTCGTGTGAAAGGGCTCTTAGTTCAAGGGGAATTAACTCCTAGAGTGCCAAGACTTTGTACACAACCCACCCAGCTCCCATAGTCAAGGGGTCAATTTCCAGTATTTCAAATATTTTTTACCCATTTCCTTTTTTATAAATCATTAGAGGGAAGCAGGTGGAACCAATACTGCTGTGACTCAACCGACCGCAAGCCTTCCGGAAGGGACATCAGCCAGGCAGTCATCATTGACATCGACATCGACGTCAACATCGCACAGCGAAGGGAAAAGAATGGGAAAGCTGAGTGACCTCTCGGAAGGGTCTCAATCGTTTTTAAGGAACTACCGCTTTCGGCTGGCTTGCAGTACTTGCTTCAGAAGGGATCTGTCTCGATTTGGCTTCTACAGCTATCAGTGAGTATGAGAAATGATCAGTGCAGCCTTTAAAGATCCTGTCCACCTTTTGTAAGCCAAATTTCAAAAGCTGCAAGATTATTGTCTACTTAAGAGCTTGCCTGAAAAAATTAGGGCTTGAAACCTCCTTTTCATGGAGTTATATTGATTGTAAGACCTCAAAATAATTAAATGTTGGACAGTTATTTTATTCCCATTCATGAGCCTTTGCCCATCTGGTAACTTGATCTCATTGCACCCCGCACTCTGATGTCCGTGGCCTGGCTGCAAGGTAGCTTGCTACGGTTGGTGGATTATCATTTCATGTTACAATCTTTATGCAGCTGAATTGGAAGGATATACTATTCAAGGCTGGTTATTACATGTACTAGCTATGCTATACTAGATATCCCTGTAAACATGTACATGTATATGTCGGATGGACTGGTTTGCTTCCTGCAGTACAGGGCCCCCGTCAGCAAATATTCACAATGGGGTCACGGCGGGATGTTTACGCTAAGCTTTCCGTCGCTTTTTACTGCTGAACGTAATACCTAGGCAGGCTATAATTACGGAGGCCGATCAACTGGTTAATTTTTTTTAGGTTTTGCATGCATAAATCAGAATAAAATATTTTGAGGTTTTGCACGCACAAATCAGAATAAAATATTTCAGACCTTCTGTGAAGATTCCATTCTATAAAACTTCTTCTACCTAGAAATATAGGAGTTTTTAAAACTCCCTCTGGTGATGCAATTTCTGGTATTTCCCCATCGGCCGCATATTGAGGGAATATAAAAAACCTGCGTCTGTGACTTTCATTTCACACAGTGAGAAAATATTACACGGCATGCAGACCTGTATAGTGTTCCACTGACTATGAGTGATAATTGATTTACTGTGATTTACTGTAATTGATTTACAAATTTGTTGTATTTTAGAAGATGATTCATTGTCATAATAAAATGCGCTGCATTTTTTTCACTACTTCTGAGTGAACTGTTTTCCCAGCAGCGTAACATGCTGATCACGAAATCAACAAGGCGGAAATGTCTGTTACCCTACAGAAAATGTATCTAATTTCCATCATTTGAGCACATAAAAGAAGATATACATGTAATTATTTTTTTAAATGGTCACAACTTCATTCTCGCTGGTTTTCACCCTTTTTCACGTTATCTAGACTCAATGAGAATCCTAGTCACAATCAAAAGTGCAGAAAGGACTTTCTTGTCTGCAAGCTTAGAAGCCAACGTCCACTGAATGGCTTTAGAGAGGTTTTCAGCATCATCCGCCCTCGCCCAGATCAAGCTGGACGTACGCTTTGTTTGGAATTCTTCTCAAAACAAGAAAGCAAGGTAACAAACCCGTATTTCTAATATTTAATTTTGACCCATCTGAAACATCCATTCACAATGCTAGGCTCAAAGTATATCAAATGTCCAAGTCTCATATACCCCAAAATCCTTCCCATATGAGCTACGTGTTGGCATTTTTGTGGAATGCAATGAAACGTGATTATTCGGTTGCAATCTTGTGGCTATTTCGTGTCAATACGTGACAATACATGGCAGAACTGGGGGGTTCATGCCAGTTTGAAATTTGAAAATGTTCTAAATTCTACCACAAAATGGCTATAATTGTTACGTTTCTGCCTTCTTGTAAGCGGCACAAAAACCCAGTTCTGCCACATACTGTCGCTAGGCTTGGGCGGTTCTGCCCCAGCTTGGAGTCGATTCCGGTTCCATACCCATGTCTCGATTCTGAGAGGAATCGGTTCTCAGATCGTACACATAATTCATACCTGCAAAATCACACAATCATACCCTCTGTGTACATGGGAAGTACATCGGTTCCGAGCGAGAGATAACCATTAGTACAATGGTGCTGGTTTCTAGTAGCGCTATACCGCGTAAGGCAGGTACAATTGCAAGTAACAAGTAACAACATTCAAATAGAATTTTCTTACCTGAAATATCAAGAAGTTCGCAAACAGCGACATAAACAGCACATTGCCGCCATATATGATCCATATCGGAGCCAGCGCGAGCATTGCATGCAGAGTTTTGCTTCGCTTGCAATGCTATGCTGCATACACGAACGTACATGCTCGCCTTGGGGCCCGGCTGTATGTTCTGTGAGTCATACTTCTATATATGGGCATGGCCGACAGCGCACATGTACTGAAGTACATGTACACGTCTAGTCTATTGGCGCGTGCGCCACCGTTGTTTTCTTGAAATGATTTAAGACGGGAGAGACGAGGAAAGACTGTCTGTGTGCGAGAGACGAGGAGAGTGTGTCTGTGCGCGAGACACGGCGGTTTCATGTGTTCAATAAGTAAATGATGCTGGGCCGCGCTATATAGTTCGCGTCTATTCCGATTATGACGAGGAGAGTCGGGATGAGAGCGGACTCTCCCCTTCTATCGCGAGTCAATAGACACAGAATCGGTACTACTTTGCACTTGAACCGTTATTTCGAGTACTCGGTTCTACGCTATTCAGGAATCGAGGGCCGATTCCCATTTCTGGAGTCGAGTAGAATCGGGTAATCGGTTCTGACGCCCATGCCTAACACTCACGTATCGCTACATACATGTATTGCCACAGAATAGCCACAAATTTGCCACGGAATAACCACAAATTCGCCACTGATTAGCCCTTGTTCATTGCATTCCACAAAATCTTGATACGTGGCTCATATGGCAAGACTTTTGGGGTATATTTATTTTTCTCTAATATGAGAGATTGAAGCTGTTCCGACAAAGGGAACTATTGCAACAAAAGGGAACTGAAACCATATAAGAGTTACAATAAAAATAGTGGTGGCTCCAGGCCACAAAAAATGAAAAAGATGGCGCCCATTTTATGATTTTAAACAGCCATAATTTGTTTGTTTTTTCAATGAAAAACATGTACAACATGAGATACTTTTATGGATTGTAATTACAATAAGTCAGGCCCTAGAAAGCAAAATGTTCACAATTGTTTGTTTTGCTCCATAGGGTATGGAATGTATCTACCCACATAGCTGGGAAGAGAAGGAGATTTGGGATGCAGAGGGACGGGGCAACTTTCAGAGAGAAGAAATTATAGCTTACCTCAAAAGCCAGTCCTCCCAGAGTGATGCAAAGAAGACACCCAGAGGAAGAAGAGATCAGAACAACTCTGCAAGGACTTCTCCTGCAGGCATTAGCCCTATCAGTCTTGGAGACCAGATCCCTTCTGCAGTTGGAGGGGTTGATGCCGGAGGGCCATTGATGGGAGCCAGAGGTGGCAGGTATTTGCCACCAGGTGCCAAGTATTTGCCACCAGGTGCCTTCATTGGTGCAACTCAAAGGACAATAGGCAGCCAGTCTTCCCATGGTGCGTCTGGCGTGAGGACAAGTTCCCCAAGAGACTCTGTAAAGATGGATGCTGTCCGGCGACTATTGGATTCCAACAATGGAGAGTTCCAAGTCCTGTGCGAGATCTGCTTCAGTGGTAGACCTCAGAAGATCAGCAACCCCAACGTTTGTTCTTCAATGAAGCGACACCCCATGAATAGTAAAGAGTGCCTGGTTCACCTCATGCCGGGCAGACGATACACCAAGATTCGCGAGAGGCCCTTTGAGTGCCTCTTCAAGCCGGTCAGTCTGTGCTGGCATCTTGGCAAGCCTCGCGGCTGCGATAGGGGGTACTCCTGTCTGTTTGCCCACAGTGACGTGGAGAGTGATCTCTGGTGGCTGGAAGCAAAGCAAAAGATTTCAAGAAAAGAACTGTTGGAGTACTGCAAGGAGCTCACGATCAAACAGCCTTTTGTAACTCCTAGAATGGCCTCACAATCACCTGTTGAGCAGTCCCCCAAAGCATCTGCAGAGGATGAACAGTGGACTCTAGTAAAAGGAAAAACATCTGCTCGGTCAAGTCAAGGGCATCTGCAAGCATCAGGAAGCTCTTCTAAACCTGTCAGGGTTAGAGAGACGCCTCAACACCCAGCTTCCATCAAACCTTTCAAACATACCCTCAAGGTGATTCACCCCATTTCATCCTATCCTTTACTTGTCAATGACTTGTTCAGGTTCCCGTAACATAAAGATAAACTAGAAATCATGCAATCAATTGATCAATCTACCAATTTATCAAATAATTATATGTACATTATTTGCTTTATCCCATTCACTATTTTTTTCATTCCTGAATCGTTCATTATCTATTGTTTTGGGGTTTGGTTTGTGCCTTATTATAGTATTTTTTGTAGCATTTTTTCTGTGCTAAAAGGTTCTGTAACAATAAATTTAAGAGTGCTGCAAATTACAAGCATTGCTTTTCAGCAATGGTCTCTAATTCTCACCAATAGTGTATGATTGTGACTTCTTCTGATTCACATTCCTTGTATAATTTTAGTATCATATCTTTGTTATATTATGGTTTCACATGCCTTCCTTCGTAAATAGTATTCATTGTTGGAAATAAAGAATTATTAAAAATAAATTAATAATGAAATACCTTATCTGATTTCATAGTTGGTTTGTGAACGCTGCTTCAACATCAACAAATCTGGGGTTCAGGAGCGTGATCCCAAGAAGCCATCTTACTGCACGGGGCGACCGAGACACACTTGGGGGGCGCAAGTCATGGCTGTGGTACGTTCTTTGGATGGCAAGCAGTGGTTGAGGGTAAATCTGCGACATCGTCGACTTCGGCCGGACGTCATGCTGATGCTGTGCCCTAAAGGAAACAAATGCAGGCAGATAGAGTTCTTTGGAAGTCAGTGCATGTTTCCGCATTACATGGAAGAGTTGCACCTGTGGAACTATCAAAATCAACACAAGTGTGAGTGCTTTTATTTTATAATATTCCTCCCAATTTCTTAACCATAATGAGGGAGGGGGGGGGGGGGGAGTGGGGACATAATGTCCCCAATGTCTTGACTTATTATATGATTACTCTGCAAGTTGTAAATAATGTTTTCTGTTGCTAAAAAGGGGTGTGCCAATTTTTGCAGCAGTATGATTCTTTGCTGCTGAGATCTAGGTTCACCCCTACCCTCCAGCTGTAGACAGTTGAAAAGTTGGTTTTGAAAATCAATTTCCACTGTGTCTTTTGACGAGTCATTTCTGATTTTTTTCCCCTTTATTAACCCGTTCCCTTTGAAATTTTGAAATCCCTTTAGACTTTGTACATACCCCACCCGGTTCCCATAAGCAACGGGTGAAGAGTGTGCTTTATGGTGCTTATAATCAGAAAACAATGTGTAAAAAGTTCTTGCTGGAGAAATGATTAGGAATAGTTTTTTTTTTTTTTTGTGTTGTGTTTATATTGAATTATGCATAAATTTGCATACATACTCTCTTTACAGTGAACAGCTTTCAGCAAGTAATCGCGATACAGGAGCAGTCTCGACCGAGAAGCAGCAGCAGCAGCAGTACCAGCAGCACAGTCAGCAGCAGCAGTGTCCAGAGACAAGCAGCAGACCACCATGTAAATGTAGCTAGTGATAGTCGGTATTGCTGTCCCGATTGCGGCCTCTCTTTCCGCTCAGAGACGTCCTACGAGACTCATATGCTCTCCCTCGAGCACTGGGCCAGGATCTTGTCCGACGCGGATGTCGTCTGGCACCACCGCAAGCCTCCCGTACTGGCCAATGAAGGTCACTTTCAACTCTGCAAGGGGTAAGTGTCTAGATTGCTATGAAATATTCTTCTTGATTCCACTGTTTTTGTTGAAAGTCACCTCACTCGATGAACCTTCCTTGTTTCCCCATGTCCTCTACACAATCCATTAAAGTAGAGATCTTCTTTGCCTTGTGGCTCAGTCACACAAGTAAAAACTAGATTTGTAAAATTCTAATGGCACAAAACTGAATCCTGTTGCTTCTAACAAAGACAAACATGAACAACTCTGTTATATTTAGATGCCTACTAATTTGAGTGGCTCCAGGCCAATAGGCCTGTGCTAATTTCAAGCACTGCATTTAACAGAGTCACCATGGTTGATAAACCTTCTTTGTTCCTCCTGTGTCGTCTACATCTGCCACCTTAGTTGATCAACCCTCTTTTTCCCCCATCTGTCCTCTACATCTGCTATTGTATCTAGTACAATGCACAAATACATTATCCCTTTCGTTGAAAATGTTCAGACATTTTACAAACCAATGCCACTTCTCAGGGAAGTGTATGGAAAAGAACAAGTGCGTTTATGGCGCACACAGCATGGATGAACTCAGCAAGTTGCGCCAAGCTATTTCATCGCAATTCACAAATGTGGTTTGAATCTAAATTTTTGAATGAAGCAGAAAAATTACATTATTCCTTTCGTTGACAATTTTCAGGCATCTTACAAACCAGTGCCACTTCTCGGGGAAGCCTGTTGAGGAGAACGAGTGTGTTTATGCGCACAGCATGGATGAAATCAACGAGTGGCGGGAGCGCACAGAGTACCGTGCGACCAAGCTGCGGAAGGCCAAGGAGCAGAAGCTGTTCTCGTGGTTGGACGATCTGGCGAACAAGTACGAGAGTGCTGATGATCCGGAAGCATTGGTATGTTTGGCTTCATTTCATTTCATTTCCTAAAATTTGAAGCATAAAAACACAAAATACATACATCATAGAAGTGTACAACTTAAATTTCAGCAGAATGAATTGTAAAATGTGTGTAATATGAATTTGCAGTAATATAAACTTAAGTAAATTCAAAGATTCAAAGAGAAAAAAATGACCAGAAAAATATTCATAAACATAAATATGAGTGTATCACGCTTAAGCCCTGCATTGACAGTTATGCGTCATGTCCTGGGCTATGTAAGAGTCTGTTCACTTTTACTCTTGTTCCTTTGTTGAATTTATAATAAAGTGATATCAAATCAATCACATTTTTCAAGAGGACTGAGGTCTTTTGCCCACGGAATATCCTTCCTGCTTTTTCACCTGACAATTTTAACCCATGGAAGACGATTTGATTTTGTTTTAACTCTCAAAACACACTCCATAGACTACAGCTGAAGCATTTTAGGGACCAGTCTTGAATGGGTTAATTTACAAGACAAATGTAAAACAATAGACACCTACAAAATGTAACAGGCTTCAGGGTAAGTAAAAAATAAAACTCTGTCAGGTGTCTTTGTAAATTTATTTTGTAATGTTTATTTTAATATAAATGTGAGTTTTTGAGTATAAATTTCTGTGAAGTTACATGCACATGTATATAGTACAAATTCAATTCCAGCATAAAAACACAATAAATGAAAATGAGCAAGGAAAATAGGGTTCTGCCAGGATTTGAACCCGAGACCAGAGGTCTACCAACTGCCAACTGAGCTAGGAGACATTTGTGCTGGTTTTTTAAGGTCTCGGGTTCGAATCATGGGGAAACATTAATTTCTTTGCTAATTTTACTTCATATCATTTATTCCTTTGACAGTTTCCCTATGCTTGAAATAATAAAAGAACAATGTTCTTGCATTTCTTTCTTAATCGCAAGGTGAAAGAAGAGTTGTTTGGGATAGAAACAGACTGCAGCCAAGATCTGGAGATGAGACTGGAAAGCCCGCCTGAAGACGGGGAAATCCAGTGGGAGATCACAGTGCATTCCAACTTTGAGGTAACATTAGAATTTCCCTCAGATTGAAACATCTCTGTTGAACTAGACCTAAGGTACAGTCAAACCTGTGTATAGTGACCACCCAAGGGAAACAAGAAAAGTGGCCACTGTAGACAAGTTACCTCTATAGGCAGGTTCCATAACACTCCTTTTCTCAGCAGGGGATCACTTTTGGCGGCCAATATAGGCTGGGTGGCTGCTATAGACAGGAAAAGACAGGTTTAATACTGTATTACGGTTCTTGCAAACCGATCGGTTGAGGTCATATTGAATCTGGCACAAAAAACATCACCTATTACCCTAGCCATGCTCCACCTCTCAATTTCTCTTTGGTTTTTGGTTGGTTCCCTTTCCTTACATTGCAGGATAACTATAATAAAGGTATTCATTCATTTAAAACACTGCAATGGTCTCCGTTACAAAGAAAAATTACATCAGAGCTATGCATCAACACCAAAGTTATATTGCAGAAACAAAATAGGGCTAGTGCAGTGGGATGAAACTGCTGAAAATCTGTATGTCTGTTATCACAAGAAATTAAAAGCATTTCTGTACCTGGAAAGGGACATTTTTAATATGTGAATAAATCTCTGCAAAATAGTTATTATTCTGATGTTATTTTTCACCCCTCAGAAGCTGTTGAAGAGGGTGGGTCTATTGTACGACGAACACCGCCCTCGTTTCTTCCTGTCAGAGCCGAGAAACGAGTCGTTCCCGCAAACCTGCCCGGGCTCGATGCTGAGACGGAAGAACAATGTGGACGACTACCGCATCACCGTCAACTTCCGTGCCGCTGGGTGTGGCCGCTTCCAACAGTGGCTCGTCTTTGACTTTGGTCAGTTTACACAGCTTCTCATTCCTCTAGTTTATCCTACTCACAGAGATGCCAATTAGTATGTTTTTGCCCTATTAAATACGTTGTATTGATGTAAATACAGCATTACGTTTTCTAAGCAATACATTTTTTATTTTTTAAATTGATGAACCTTGATAAACTATTGCTGAAGTTACGTATTTTAAATATATCACAAATAAACAAAATAAACTCATAAAAACGTTGTGTGATCGACCGCACAAACCAACTTTTATATTAATGCAAACGTAAATACTATTTTTGCTTCGCGAATTGGCTGTGCAAAAAATATAATCAATTTTTTTTTGTTTACCTCTGAAGTTGGCTGCTCTGAAAATACTTTTTTGGGTTAAAAATACTGTTTTTTACCTCACAGAATACCTTTTTTGGTTTGTGATGGTTGGCATCTGTGTAGTCAACCTTGTCACTACGGAACCTATAGCATATACCCTGATAGCAGACACTGGTAAAAATTACGTCAAATTTACGTCATTTTACGTCGGGTACGTCGTCTTAACGACGTCTTAAATTAACGTCAAAAAGTGAAGATTTTGCACCCGCGTTTACCGTGATATCGACGTCATATTTTAACGTGATATTGACGTATTTTTTTCCAAAAAGGCGTCTTTATGACGTCTTTAAGTCGTCAATTTGTACCATTAATTACGTTATTAAGACGACATAAAGACGTCGTATTGGTCAAAATAAGACGTGATTTTTACGTCTGGATTTGACGTGATTTTCACCGTGTGTACGTCGTCTTTAAGACGTCGTAAATTAACGTCAAAAAGTGAAGATTTTGCACCCGCGTTTACCGTGATATCGACGTCATATTTTGACGTGATATTGACGTATTTTTTTCCGAAAAGGCGTCTTTATGACGTCTTTAAGTCGTCAATTTGTACCATTAATTACGTTATTAAGACGACATAAAGACGTCTTATTGGTCAATATAAGACGTGATTTTTACGTATTGATTTGACGTGATTTTCAAGTCGTGTACGTCGTCTTAAAGACGTCATAAATTCACGTCAAAAAATGAAGATTTTGCACCCGCGTTTCACGACATATAGACGTCATATTTTGACGTGCTAACGACGTCTTTTTATGACGAAAAGACGTCGTATTGACGTCATATTTTGAAGCGATTTTTACATTATTAATAATTAAAAAATTGAGACGGTTATGTCTTGTAGTATATTCCACAGTCAACAGTTTTATAACATGTAACACATAATCCTATCCTATTCCTAAATCCTAAACCTATCCTATCCTATAACCTACGTCTAACACCTTACTGATCAGTTGTCGTATAGGTTCCGTATATATATCCCGCTTCTTAGTATGTGAGATTTAAATGGTTAGTATTGACTGTTTAGTATTTCAAAGAGTTGATGCCTAAATAATTAATTTGCAAATCATGTTGAAAATATTAAAAACAGGTTGGTATTTATATTAGTTTTAATATCTGCAAAAACAAGATCATAATAACAATGTTTTCAACGTACATAGAACTTAAAAATTGGGATTTTACTTTGCACTCTAATGCGATTGTTTATAATCGATCATGAATGAATCCTGTATCCATTAGACCTGAAGACGTTAATCATAAGTCCTACTGTATTTTCTTTTGTTATTCATGTTCTAAAAGGTTTCTTTAGAAAATTTAGCAATATTACCACCTTGGGATCATTGGGTTATTTCCACTTTGATACGATCGTTTATAATCGATCATGAATTATTCCTGTAGGCGATCCTATTATGTTGTAGACGTTCATAAGTCCAATATTTGTTTGTTTGTTTGTTTTTACTCATGTTCTAAAGGGATTCTTTAGGAAATCTAGCAATATTACCACCCTGGCATCATTGGGTTATTTCCACTTTGATACTATCGTTTATAATCGATGATGAATTATTCCTGTAGGCGATAATATGGTAGGTTGTAGACAGTCCAATATTTGTTTGTTTTTTCTCATGTGCTTAAAGGTTTCTTTAGATAATTTAGCAATGTTACCTTGACAACATTGAAAATTTGTTGTAGAATTAGCATTATACAGATAATCAGCTAAATTGCATATTTGTTTTATTAGGTCAGAGGCAGGCGCGCCGGAAGCAGTTTTGGATTGGGGGGGGGGGGGGGGGGCAAAACCCCAAGGGGGCTCACAATTTTGGTGTGTATAGGGGCTCATGCCCAACCACACTCAGGGTTGCCAAGTTTGAGCCAGAGGTAAGAGTGAGACATTGCGAGGGAGCGAAGCGACTGAGCGGGGGGAGGGTGTGGGAGGGGGGTGTCCCCCTCCCACGGTAGGGAGTTTTTGCATTTTTGGACTTGAAATTGTGCAATCTGATGCATACCTAGATAGGAAATTCGGCTGTATTTGGGAAAGCGTGATATGATTTGATCGACCAGAAAGCTTTAATATATTTTTCACGTAGAAAACAAATAAATGACACACTAATAAATATGTACCCCAAAACACACACACACAACACAACATAAACCATAATTATGCAACATTATGTATGATCCAACAACTAGAGGCACGGATATTCCGTTTCAAAAAAAGGCCTTTTCTGTTTCAGAAAATCGGGAATTCCGTTTTTACCTGCCTGAAAAACGGAAATTCCGTTTTGCCATAGACGTTGTACATGTGAAAAACTGCAAATTCCGTTTACCATCAAACTCTATACAAAATTCAATGAGTATGGTAAAATCATAATATAGGTATTTATTGTGAAAACTTACCGATTTTTTCTCGCTTCAACTTCAATTCAAGCTTTCATACGTATCACTATCAGCGTGTGGTGTGACGTCGTGTCGTAATCGAATTCCGTACCATTACCAAAGCCGTAGTATATATCCCGGAACGAACGCGGAAGTAATTGTTATACACGTGTGCGCCGATTATATCTCGAACATTTTCTAACCCCTCGAACCTGCATGTGTACTGAATTGAAGCTTACATCATATCAGTACAACGACACAAATAAGTCAACACTAACACTTCACTTGTATACTTTCCGTGCAGCTTATCGGGTCTTTTTTCTTACGCGAGATATCCATCCGCCGGGAATTGGGGAATTCCCCAATTCCCGGCGGATGGATATCTCGCGTAAGAAGTGAGACCCATAACCTGCACGCAAAGTAAACCAGTGATATGGCGGGCTGTACCGATAGAGGGCGGACTGGATGTCAACGTTTGAGAATCATGTGCAGTATTAATATTACGTACATGGGTGACATGGTACGGCGCAGCTAGCTCTGACTGATAGCAGCTAGCTAGCTGCGGGGCCGGGGCGCGCCGGGGTAGCTAGTCTAGGACGTCGATCGTATGCCGTACTCGCCGCACCGCGCTAGATCGGCTGTCATAATAAACGCAGCGGATTTCTTGTCGTTGTAAGTTGCATTCGACATCGTCTTTCTTGTACTTTTTTGTCATTTGTTTTCTTCTGATAGTTTTCTACTACAAAATATGAATTTTTGAGGAAAAAGAGGTTTTCCGCGATTTTCCGTTTGAGAACTCATTTTCCGTTTCAAATGGTCAATTCCGCGATTTTCCGCGATTTTCCGCGATTTTCCGCGATCGCGGAAAATCCGTGCCTCTAAACAACACACTGCCAATAATGAGTCCCGATGGAGCGAAGCGCCTGAGGGCTGGGGCAGGGAGGGGGGGGGGGGGAGGGTTTGGGAGGGGGTATCCCCCTCCCACGGTAAGAAAGATTTTGCATTTATGAATTTAAAATTGTGCAATCTGGTGCATACCTAGATAGGAAATTCGGGCTTAAGATTAACTGCATCTGGGAAAGCGTGTTATGATTTGATATATTTTTCACGAAGAAAGAAATAATTGATGCACTAATAAATATGCACCACTCCCACATAAATATTGTATTTAGTGTCATACACAGTTCCAACATAAACCATATATGGCTTATGTATGATCCAACAACATGGCCTACAGCCAATAATGAATCCCTGATAGCAAACACTGGTAAAAATGACTTCAAATTTACGTCGTTTTTCGTCGTGCACGTCGTCTTAAAGCCGTCTTAAATTCACGTCAAAAAGTGAAGATTTTGCACCCGCGTTTACCGTCATATAGACGTCATATTTTGACGTGAAAATGACGTATTTTTTTTCCCGAAAAGGCGTCTTTACGACGTCTTTACGACGTCAATTTGTACCATAAATTACGCCATTTAGACGACATAAAGACGTCTTATTGGTCAATATAAGACGTGATTTTTACGTCTGGATTTGACGTCATTTCCACCTTGTGTACGTCGTCTTTAAGACGTTGTAAATTCACGTCAAAAAGTGAAGATTTTGCACCCGCGTTTACCGTCATATAGACGTCATATTTTGACGTGATAATGACGTATTTTTCCCCGAAAAGGCGTCTTTACAACGTCTTTAAGACGTCAATTTGTACCATAAATTACGCCATTTAGACGACATAAAGACGTCTTATTGGTCAATATAAGACGTGCTTTTTACGTCTGGATTTGACGTCATTTCCACCTTGTGTACGTCGTCTTTAAGACGTCGTAAATTCACGTCAAAAAGTGAAGATTTTGCACCCGCGTTTACCGTGATATAGACGTCATATTTTGACGTGATAATGACGTATTTTTATCCGAAAAGGCGTCTTAATGACGTCTTTAAGTCGTCAATTTGTTCCATTAATTACGTTATTAAGACGACATAAAGACGTCTTATTGGTCAATATAAGACGTGATTTTTACGTATTGATTTGACGTGATTTTCACGTCATGTACGTCGTCTTAAAGACGTCATGAATTCACGTCAAAAAGTGAAGATTTTGCACCCGCGTTTACCGTCATATAGACGTCATATTTTGACGTGATAATGACGTATCTTTTTTCCGAAAAGGCGTCTTTACGACGTCTTGAAGACGTCAATTTGTACCATAAATTACGCCATTTAGACAACATAAAGACGTCTTATTGGTCAATAGAAGACGCGATTTTTACGTCTGGATTTGACGTCATTTCCACCTTGTGTACGTCGTCTTTAAGACGTCGTAAATTCACGTCAAAAAGTGAAGATTTTGCACCCGCGTTTACCGTCATATAGACGTCATATTTTGACGTGATAATGACGTATCTTTTTCCGAAAAGGCGTCTTGAAGACGTCTTGAAGACGTCAATTTGTACCATAAATTACGCCATTTAGACGACATAAAGACGTCTTATTGACGTCATAAAAAGGTCGTCCATACGCCAAAAATAATTGTTTAAATGTCTTTGAAAGACGTCATAATCACGTTGTAATAACGTCGTCTATACGACAAAAAATAATTGGAAAAAATGTTTTTTAAAAGACGTCACAATGACGTAATGAGGTCGTTCATACGACAAAAAATGATGGCAAAAACTAGTCTTGTAAAGACGTCATAATGACGTCTTAATATTGTCGTGCGTACGACACAAACCTTAATGGCAAAAATGGTCCTTTCAAAGACATTATAAAGACGTCATTATAAAGCCTTTTATACTACAAAATAAATACTTAAAAATTATCTTTTAATGACGTGATAATGACGTCGTTTTTACATTCTTAATATGACGAAAAAGCATTGGAAAAATGGTCTTTGAAAGACGTCACAATGACGTTGTAAAAAGGTCGTCCATACGACATTAAATGATGGCAAAAACTAGTCTTGAAAACACATCATAATGACGTCATATTAACGTCGTCGTACGACACTAACCATAATGGCAAAAATAGTCTTTAAAAGACATCATGAAGACGTCAATTTTAAGACTTTTTTATGACAAAATAAATAGTGAAAAAATGGTCTTTGAAAGACGTCAACATGACATAGTAAAAAGTTCGTCCATACGACAAAAAATGATGGCAAAAAAACTAGTCTTGAAAAGACTTCAAAATGACGTCGTAAAGTGGTCGACCATACGACAAAAAATGATGGCAAACAATAGTCTTGAAAAGACGTCAAAATGACGTCTTAATAATGTTGTCCGTAGGACACAAACCTTAATTGCAAAAATGGACTTTCAAAGACATCATAAAGACGTCGTTATAACGTATTTTATACTACAAAATAAATACTTAAAAATAATCTTTTAATGACGTGATAATGACGTCGTTTTTACATCCTTAATATGACGAAAAAGCATTGGAAAAAATGGTCTTTGAAAGACGTCACAATGACGTTGTAAAAAGGTCGTCCATACGACAATAAATGATGGCAAAAACTAGTCTTGAAATCACATCATAATGACGTCGTATTAACGTCGTCGTACGACACAAACCGTAATGGCAAAAATAGTCTTTAAAAGACATCATCAAGACGTCAATTTTTAGACGTTTTTATGACAAAATAAATAGTGAAAAAAATGGTCTTTGAAAGACGTCAAAATGACGTAGTAAAAAGGTCGTCCATACGACAAAAAATGATGGCAAAAAACTAGTCTTGAAAAGACTTCAAAATGACGTCGTAAAGTGGTCGTCCATACGACAAAAAATGATGGCAAAATAGTCTTTCAAAGACATCATAAAGACGTCGTTGTTACGTCTTCTATACGACAAAAATAAATACTGAAAAAGTGATCTTTAAATGACGTAATATTAACGTAATTTTTACATCCTTCCATACGACAAAAAACAATTGGAATATGGTCTTTGAAATACGTCACATTAACGTCGTAAAAAGGGCGTCCATACGACAAAAAATGATGGCAAAAAATTGGTCTTGAAAAGACGTCAAACTTACGTCTTTATAGCGTTATTGATACGACATAAACCCGTATGGCAAAAATGGTATTTAAACGACATTATAAAGACGTCGTTATCATGTCTTCTATACGACAATAATACATTCTTAAAAATGGTCTTTGAACGACGTTATAATGACATCGTTTTTACGTCTTTCCTACGACAAAAATAAATAGTGGAAAAATGGTCGTTTAAAGATGTTATAATGACGTCAATTTTACGTCTTTTATACGACATAAGGCATCATGTCAAAAAATGGTCTTTAAAATACGTCATAATGACGTCGTATTCTGATCGTTTGTACGACATATGACGTGTTTACCAGTTTACGACCAAATTAAGACGTCATAAAGACGTCAGTCTGCTATCAGGGTATACTCCGCAAAAAAAGAAACTGGACACTTGTATGAGACCAAATATTTTGTATTCATTAACGATAAAATATATGATATTGTATATCAAATTAAAGATAAAATTACCCTCTTCAATATTCGCATGGAATCCAGATGAAATCATTCATGCATGACTTGTCACGGTCAATTAACCACACCTAGGTCTGTTTTCAAAAATAGCAAAAATGGAACATCCACTCAACCATATAAATGTTGATAAGCATAATCTAAAACGCTATATTCATGAGATGGCATAATTTTTCATTACAAATGTGACCTTTTCTATCTTCATCTCAATAAAGAGTATAATTGAAGACAAATTGTGAACGTTATAGGTGTTATTTTCATCCAAAAGTAACAAAATGGGGAATTCCATGGCAAAGCTTTATTAGTCAAAACCACAGTTTGTGCCGTTATTTCAGCATGAAAATGGTATAAATTTTTCTCAAGAATTATACCGTAGTCCAAAGATCTTCAAAACCCGAAGTCACCCTTGGTCAAACATTTGGGCAGTCTTTAACATGACATTAACATGAATTAGACAAGCTTCATGCCTGTAATACAGACCAGTAAGATAATGCTCTCATAACCTGACCCTGTTTTCTTGACAAATTTGTATTTCCAGACTTTGTTCATAACAATAAAGTTGAATAATGTCATAATTTACTTGCCCCGCTCATCCTGTTTTAAGTGAAACGCTTACTACCATTTCAGTCGAATAGTGTGGTCCTCCATTGTTTTGCTATTTTTGAAAACAGACCTTGCTAGTGTTAATTGACCATGGCATTTCATGCATGAACGATTACACATTTAAGTTATACCCTGCATGTAGAGGACTAAATTCCCTTTAATTTGATATATGATCATGTACACTTTATCGTACATTAATATGAAATATTTCAACTTATACAAGTGTCCAGTTTCTTTTTTTGCGGAGTATACATGTACTTCTGATGTGGGACCTGGCAAATCAGGTGTTGCTGTAAAGTGAGTTGCTGTAAGCAATTTGAACAGCTCGCCAATAGTTTGCAGAATTCATGGGTACGGCCACATCCAAAATTGGCTCATCTTTGACATTGTTTAGTTTACACACTTAGCTTCTTCTTGAATCTCAATGTAGCTTATCCCCCACAACCTATTCACCATAGGGACTTGGTTTCCCAGATTCCCAAATGTTGTATTTTGTTATGATTGGGAGCATGGGACATTAGTAACTGTAAAACATTTCAACAACTTACTAATATTTTGCCAAATTTATAGATAATAACAGATGTTTAAAGGGGACCACCAGGCAAAGAACAACACATTATTATATGTTTTGGTACCATTTTGTGATATCAAATAGATACCCAACATTTTGCAAAGGGTTGTGTAATTTATAAACAAAGCAATTAATTTCCACCACTTACGGAACCACTACTATTTCCTGGTTCCATACGGGCCAACCATTTGCGAGTGCGCCAATGCTATTCACATGTACGTTTGTAGACAATAGATTCCCGGGCGATTCGTTCGCTCTGCACACATTAGTCTTCGCAATTCAGACCGCATGAACGCATGCTTTAGAATGGTGATGCGTTTTCCAATTAATATTTTTTTCTGGAAACATATTTTTGTGAACTTGTTGATGGAATGGAATACTAAAAATGTTACCTTTCTTTAATAAGAATATTATTTTTGGGTGGTGGTACCCTTTAAATTAGTATGCATTTAGTCCTTGAAGATCTGTAATATCTACATTCATGTTCAATGATGTAATACTTACTTAAGATTGCTGGAACCAATCATACAGCTCCGATGACAGTGTTTTAAAGGAACTAAAGAATACAACATACTTTGGCACTTATTCCATAGTTGATGACTTGTAAAATAGGTCTGCAGAAAAAAAAACTCCATGAAAATAAACACAGTAGTGATTTTAGACTAATTTTCTGATGCCAAATCTCACTTAGCAGCCAGTTTACGCCCCGCCCACATTTAGGGTCCAGAATCGGCAGCGTGATTGACATGTGACTGACATTTCATTGGCTTACGTCATCTACAGAATTTAGTTCATTAGTCCATTCTTTAGATGACGTCACATTTTGGCGATTTAAAAGGGGCGTTCCCAGGACAATTAGATATTTACTTAATTACCCCAAAATTGATTGATTTCATGGGAAATGACTGCCAAATTCTTTTTCTTGAGGAAAAATATGTATAGAGAGCCTAATTGTGAAAATTAGGCCATCTAGACGCTGTAGTTCCTTTAAGTTGAATATAAAGTGATTTTATACTTCAATCTTCTCTTGGCACTATCATAAAATAAGAACATTATGTAATGTGTAATTGAAAATACATTGAGAACTAAATTATTTGTACTTGTAAAGCTCCAGAGATGATTTCTTATCAGGCATTATAGAAATCAAACATATATTTGTATTCTGATTTTGTTTGCAGGAGAGGAACCAGTTTTGGTTGTGAAGCTTTCAGTCCTTGTTGGTTCTGTTGCTGAGGTTCAGGATTACACACAAGAATCCATTCAGACTGCAGAACAATGGAACGATTCAAACACAGCCATTATCAGATTTGAAGGAAAGCCAGCATGGGTGAAAAGGTGATTTCCATTTTCATTTATTCAACCATAAACTAATAGAAATAGAAAGAAAGAAAAAAGGGTACTACATTAATTTTTTTAAATATGTGTTTGTATGTGTTTTTCAATTATTTGCCACATTTTCTTATACTCAAAATAAACATGAAAATATAACATTTTCCTGTTATTCACATTATAAAGAATAAATAATTATCATCAGTGAATCATACAGCCCAATTTTTATGAAAAGCTTACAATTGCTTCAAAAATCATGTTCTTATTTCTCCTATTCATCGTCTTTTCAAGCAATGTGAAATGTAAATTCATGATTATTTGCATTTTACTTGCCTGACCAGAAAATTACTTGGCCCCAAAAGTTATGTGAAAAAAGCAAAAAATGATTGCACTAGGTAGCTTGCTTTGCTTCATAACTTCCTTGTTCGTTTTGAGATGAGATTTACACTTAAGGAATTACTAGTACATTTTTCTCTTGTGGTTGAATAGAAATGATAGGTTAGTGGCCCAATTGGGCAAACCAAATAGACTATTTGAGACATTTTACTTGCCCAACTTCAATTTAAACTTGCCCCAGGCAATTGGCAAGTTCCAAGTATTTAGTCCTGTAATAGTATTACCTAACCTGACTTGTTTCAGATTGATGGAGAAATACCCGGACCCAAGCTTACAGAGAGGTGAGCAGACGGAGGAGGAGAGAGATGTGCTGAGTCTAAACAGAGACAGCTACAGAGTCTTCATGCATCGGATGCTCTATGAAGAGGAGCGTGAATGCAGAGGCAGGGTCGCAAGGTCAGTTATAATTTCCCATATTCAGGGTCCAGTTACATGGAAGGCTCTTAGTTATGTTTGTTTTAACCCGTTGCTAATGGGAACCAGGTAGGCTATGTACATAAACTTTACCTAATGATAGCGCCAGGAGTGTCACATAATGACAGACATGTGCACTCTATTAGATGCCACATTATTATTACTTGTAGTAGTGGTAGTGGTAGTGGTAGTGGTAGTGGTAGTGGTAGTAGTAGTAGTAGTAGTAGTATTTAGTAGTAGTGGTAGTGGTAGTGGTAGTGGTAGTAGTAGTAGTAGTAGTAGTAGTAGTAGTAGTAGTATTAGTGGTAGTGGTAGTAGTAGTAGTGGTAGTAGAAGTAGAAGTAGTAGTAGTAGTCGTAGTAGTATATCAAGAGATGTGATCAATGTTCTCTTGTAATTTACTCTTTACAGGTACAGCAGGCCTTCCGGGATTGACATGGAAGTCACCAAGTGCATTACGCTGGAGTCAATGCTGGTTGCCCAGGAAGGCAGCCTATTTGGCAAGATCCCGCTTGACCTTCCAATCCAGGTCGACCTTGAGGCCTCTCAGATAGTCCTTCGGAGCGTTCAGAGTGTCCTGATTAAGTTTGACGACTTCCCGGACATCGTTTTTGAGGCCAGGGTGGTGCAGGAGCGTAAGGACAGCGGTTACCAGAGGGAGATGGTCATGGTGACTCTCAGTCCAAGGTGTGTCCAGGAAGTGGGTCTGGAGGCACGACTCGGCAAGGGTCCAGAGGTATCGGCCAATGTGCGGGCGACGGTCCAGTTTTGTGTCGACCGGGATCGCTTCCTCTTCATGCACCATGCCCTGGACAACTTGACTTGCATGGATGTTGTACTGCCAGGAGGGGATCAGGAAAACAGGTGATTTCTTCTGTTCTTGTTGGACACAAATTGGCAATGCATGCGCATGCTCATGTTGTGATCGTTGAATTTGTTAAAACAGGAGAAATGAGTCATGTTTGCTCGGTGTACTTTTGCATACTGTATATTGCCGGTTGAAGGTATGATGGGCGTTAAGTTTATTATTGTCTAAATTGAATTCTGCTATATGTACTTTATTGTAGATCAGAGCCTTCTCTATGTGATGCAAAATTTTCAGACAATTATTATTTCTCATTTTGGGAGTGTTTATAACAAAATATTTGTTTACCAGAGAAGGAAAAAAAGAAGTACACTAGTACTATAGAGCTGGGAGCTATGTATTGGAGCAGTTACATATGAATCGAGTATTACATCTGCAAAATATATTACCAGACCAGTCGATTGATTGAAGATTTGCATGTCTTGCCTTCCATTCCCTTCCAAGGTTCCCCAATGTTGGTGATGAATGTCCAGGAGACCTGAACAAATGGCAAGAGCAGGCGGCTCGCTGCATCAGCTCTTGGACCAATGATGGAGAAAGTAGACAAGGAGGAGGGAGAGGAGGAGGAGCAGCAGGAGGAGGTGGAGAAAGAGGAGCAGGAGAAGTAGGAGGTGGAGGAGGAAAGCAAGGAGGAGCTAGGAAGGCTAAAGATCAAGCCACCAGATCGTCCAATCAAAGAAGCGGCCCTACATTGATTCTCGGACCGTTTGGGACTGGCAAGACTCGCACCCTGGCAGAGGCAGTGAAACGGACCCTGATAGACAACACGGATGCAAGAATCTTGATATGTACCCATTCCAACAGGTACAAACTTATGACCCATTGCCTACAGGAACCTGGTTGGCCCTGTATTAACTCTGTCGATTGAAAAATCTTTGCGTAGCTAGGGGCAAAATGAAGAGGGGGGGGGGGGAGGGGGGTAGAGGTGGTAAGAACTACCTTGAGAGGAGAGGTCTGTTCCAAAAGTGTCTTTTTTGTTTTGTATTCTACGCAAGTTCATTATTTATTTCAGACATAGAAGAAAAAAACAGAAATATATAATATAAATGAAAATGAGCAAAGAAAATTGGGTTTCCCCGGGCTCTGAACGCAAAACCTCCGGATAGCTAGACCAGTGCCTCTTACCAACTGAGCTAGAAAGCTCCTCCGTTATTTGTTCATCAAAGAAACCCTTTTCATCGCTTCCCAGAGAAGCTAGTCCAATTGTCTTTGCTCATTTTCATTCAAATTCATTACTTGGTGAGAGTGGAGAATTGTGACTTTGGTGGTGATTGCTTTCCCACTTCACACTCATACATGTATCTATCTTATACTTTTATGATTGTAATAGTTTATTACAATGTAAATAATTTCCCAGATCTTCAAATGTTTGGGGAGAAATTAACAAGCATTTTGAATACGTTGTTATTTCTATTTATCATCCAGCGCTGCTGACCTCTATATTCTGGATTATCTGCATACATTCTGTGAGGCGAGGCCGGACGAAGTGAGGATGTTAAGGATCTACTCTCCTTACCGCAGAGGGACAACTCATGAGGAGATCCGCAGATACTGCCTAATGGATGCCAATGGCTTCCGTCTGCCAACAAATGAGGAACTGGAAGGTAGAAATATGAATCATCTAAAACCCATTCAGGGTTGGTCCCCTCAAAAAAAAACTGTGGACTATGCACTTATATAAATATTTACAACGTTTATAACTAAATCAAATGGTTATTTGCTTTTGTCAACCAACATAATTGTTTGTTTCGTATGACATAAATGCAAATTCTATAAATTCAAGTCTAAGCTTCTCAGCCAGGTCAGAGCAGCATCTGTTGTCTGATGAATCCCCTCAAAACTATCAGGGAAACATCGGAGAGGGCAGTCATTTACTACATGCTGCACTGTCTGGTTTGGATTCCCGCAGTCACATGCAGGGCTGTCTTTCATTTTCCATCGATGGAGATGATGGGCTGACCTTCCATGGAGTGTTCTTATCCTGTTCAGAGTCACCCATTGCTTTCTGGGGAGGTTGAAGCCTGCTGGCTCTGACGTAGGGTCCTGTACAAGGTCTTGATTAGGGAAGTCGGATTCCGTCCAGGTTTTTTTAGGTCCTTTTAGGTCAAACCCTTTTAGAGTAATTATTCTCATAGCTGAGTCAAGATGACATCTACCTTCTTGGTATAGCAGCTCTCTGCCCACACTGGTGAGCAGTACTCTGCAACAGAGTACACTTGTGCTATGCAGGCTGTTCGAAGGGTTTGTGTGCCTGAACCCCAGCTGTTTCCTGCTAGCTTCCGGATAATGTTGACTCTGGTCTTCAGTTTCACAGAAACCCTCTTCAGATGTTCACGATAGGTGAGGCTGCGGTCCATGGTAACTCAAAGGTATTTGAGAAACTCTTTATGGTTGACTGTTTTGCCACAGAAGGTGACCTTCAGTTCTGTTTTCGCCTGTCGGTTACTGAGGTGGAAGGCAGTGGTTGTAGTCTTAGTAGGATTGGGACGAAGGCGCCAGTAAGTGAAGTAGTCCTCCATCTTCTTCATGTCTTCGGTGAGGGTTGTGCTAAGTACATTAAAATCGGTGGATTGGGTAGCTAATGCAAGATCATCTGCATAGGCAAATTTCCTGGAAGTGGTGTCCGGCATGTCGCTTACATAAATATGTTAAAAAGCATCAGGGCCAAGACAGATCCTTGAGGGAGGCCGTCATTGAGGGTTCTAGCCGAGCTTGTTTGTCCTCCAAGTGAAACTCTGAATCTTCTGTTGCTGAGTATGGAAGCGAGGATGCGCATGGTTGTCTGACACTTGAAGATGCAGGAGGCTTTGAGCAGCAGGCCAACTCGCAGAATTTGAAGGTCACGGGTAGAAATATGAACTGTTACACATCCGTGTGCAGTAGATTTGTTAGGAACGTAAAGTAGAAATAGAAGAATTACATGCAAAACTTTTCCAGATAAAATGCCTAATAAGTCTGCAGTGAAATTATGAACTTGAAGCATATACATGCAAAGGATTTGAATACTAATGAAACCCAGTCCCTTTTAAATAATCTGACATGTACATTTATGTTATTTATGTCTAACGCAGACCTCTTCGAGTAAGTTTTAAGTAACAGCCAGTGATTATTTTTGTTGCAACAGTAGAGGCGAACAGTTCAGGCAAATTATCTTACATCATCAAAAACTCATATAATTGTGTACTTGAAGTCACTTAATGTCTGTTTTTCTATCCATAGCTTGGGTTCGAAGCAGCAGGGATGGACAAAGTGCTCATTATAACCTAGTCATAGCCACTCTGAGCACGGCCATCTATTTGGTTAAGACCCCAACTCTTCGTGGATACTTCACGCACATCGTCATTGACGAGGCAGGGCAAGCCCTAGAAACAGAGGCCATCATGCCGCTGGCCCTAGCAACGGATGACACCTGCATCGTCCTGGCTGGAGACCCTCATCAGCTTAGTCCAAAGGTAAAGGTTCATTAGATGACAGTACAGTTCCTAAGTAGTGATGTCACATACTTTTGTTATAACATAGTAATGGTTCTATACAACATGTCCTTTGATTCTTGCTTTCTGTAGTGGTTGGAGATGGACGATTCTCTTATTAGCAACCGCTCGGTCAGAAATGTCTGGCTTGCCTGACATTGTTTTGAACCATGATTTCCCATGGCAATGAATATCTGTGACATCAACACATTTTGGTGCTCTATAGGCAATATTATTAAAAAAAAGCAACAGCTTGCAGTTAACTAAGGTCTATGATAGCTCAGTTGGTAGAGCGCTGTAACAGGTATCCAGAAGTCACTGGTTCAGATGCAGCCACAATCAACACAATTAAACGCGGAACGTCCTGGAAACCTCACGTCAATCGTATCTACTGACTTCAGTCGTGCATTTGACCGCGTAGACCACACCGTTTTGATCCAGAAGCTCATCTCGTTAGACATCCAGCCGTGGATGATCCGGTGGATATGCGATTTTCTCACCCCTAGAGAGAATCAAGTCCGATACCACCGAGTTCTCTCCTCCTCGAAAGCGATGACCGCCGGTGTACCCCAGGGTACGCGCCTTGGACCCCTCCTCTTTCTTGTCCTCATTGACGACGCCACACGAGAGTCGCCGATTCATTGTTGGAAGTATGTCGACGACATGTCACTTGCCGCTGCTGGTGACAGAGGCGACGGTCAGCCTTCCGTGCAGATTGCCCTGAGAGACTTGGAGGAGTGGTGTGAGGGTAATCGCGTTCGCTTGAATCCGACTAAATGCAGCATCATGCATGTTGCCTTCTGCAAAACACCACCCCCATTACTCGACTTTACCTTGTGCAACGACATCTTGAAAGAGGTCTCCACCATGAAGTTACTTGGGGTGACTATTCAAAGTGACCTCAAGTGGAACTACCAGGTCTCTTCCATGATCTCTAGAGCTGGATCTTGCTTGTACATGCTACGGAGGCTGAAGCAGTTCCGACTTCCTGCAGCCGACCTCGTGACAGTCTACACCGGTTTCGTCAGGCCCCTGCTCGAGTACGCATGCCCGGTTTGGCACTCGAGCCTCACAACTGCCGAATCCAACATGATTGAACAAATTCAAAAACGTGCACTTCGGATGATTTTTCCCGGCCGTTCTTACACCGAAGCTGTACTGAACGCCAATATCGTTGACCTGGCATCTCGCAGAGAGGAACTCTCACTAACTTTCGCTAGGAATGCAGCCAAATCCGGTGTCATTGATGACTGGTTCACCGAAAACAATCCGGTAAGAACTCTGAGAAACACTAAAAAATACAAAGAACCAAGATGCCGTACGAACCGTTATAAAAACAGTCCGGTACCATATATGACAAGACTCTTGAATTCTCATTAAATGGACTGCTACAATGCTCTTAAATTGACTGTAATAGAGCATGCTATATGTTTGTGAAATTCTATTTTTATATATATATATGCATGAATGTATTAATTAATTATTTATTATTATATTTGTCGCAATATTCTAATTTCCTGATATACGCTGTAAACTTAACCACCAGTACTTATTTAAATGCCAGATTTTATTCTCACTTGCCAATTGAATGATTTATATAAAAGTGCCATTACTCGATCTTTGATATTCACATTGTTTTAGTACCTGGCCTTTATTTAAACTTTAAGGACTATCATACAAAATTCAATATTTTTAAAACTTTTTTAGTGTACCTTTTATTTATAAGACACTGCAAATGAAATATTAACTCCCAGGATTTATTTAAATACCAGATTTATTCTCAACTGCCAATTGAAATGATTTATATTATATAACAGTACAATTACTCGACCGTTGATACTCACATTGTTTTAGTATATCGCCGCTATTTAAAACTTTTAAGGACTATAATACAATATCAATTTTTTTTTTTTTTTTAATTGTACTTGTTATTGTTGTAGTACCTCGCCATTATTTAAACTTTATTATTCAAATTTATCTTTTGATTGTACTTTTGGTTTAATAGACTCTGTAAACGAAATATTAACTTCCCGTATTTATTTAAATACTAGATTTATTCTCAATTGACAATTGAAATGATTTATATAACAGTACAATTACTCGACCTTTGATTCATTGTTTTAGTATAGCGCCACTATTTTAAACTTTTAAGCACTTTAATACAATATCCAAATTTTGTTTTAAATTGGACTTTTTATTTAATGGACTTGAGTTATACACATGAATTCATGAATTACTTATTCATTACTTTATTAATTTTGTTGCAATATTCGATAATCGTGATACGCTATTCAACATAAATATCAACTCCAAGTAATTACTCAAATGCCAGATTCATTATCCACTTTAAATTATTTGATAGTAGTACCATGACTTTTTATCTTTTTATGCTAACGTTTCCGATTATTTCAGTGTAATGGATGTATTATTTGTCTTTATAAAATGTACTTTATTGTTAATATGTAATTGTATTTTGTAATGGTATCTTATGCTTTATATGATTTATTTGATTGTAAAATTGTATACAATTTAGCTTTCGGGCTACGATGTGCAGTTATATGAATAAAACCATTTATCTATCTATCTATCTATTCCTTGCTCCCCTGTACCTCGATGGTTCACTTGTGTTTGTTTTGTGGTGAGAATATGAAAATACTGATATCTGTAATTTGATATAGCACTCTTCATGTGAGTATCATAACACTTTACACTATTATCAATTCCCAGGTCATTAGATACACTCTACAATCATTTCTGCACACAAAATGCATGTTTTCCACTCCCTAGAGTGTATTCCAGCCAGTTGCTTGTTTGGTGCACACATTTGGGTACTCACCTGGGTAGAGAGCAGCAATATTAGATAATTTATCTTGCTGAAGGACAGACACAATGTACAATACACTGGACTAGAACTCACAATCCCACTCATTGGAGAGCGCACGCTCTACCGATCTTGCCACACCATGTCCACCTTTTGTTGGCCACCTGTCTATAAAAGCCAACTTGCCTATAGTGGCTACCAACAGTGATCCCCTGCTGATAAAAATGTTCTAGAGCCTGTCCACCATTTCACTCAGCACAGGTTTTACTGTAATTTTCTTTGACAATAGTACCCTTTTCTCTTCTTCTATGTGGCAGGTGTACTCCAAGAGAGCAATGAATGCAAACTTTGACATGTCACTCCTGCGCCGACTCTACAAGTACGACAAGCAGAATGCCTGCGGATCCAGCGTCCTCCTGCACCTAAACTACCGGAGCTGTCAGGCGATCCTAGACTTCCTCAAGATCTACTACGGCACCAAGTTCCTATCGCAGTGCCCTGGCCAGGAGCATCCCAATCTCTACCCGCTCAACTTTGTGTCAGTGAAAGGCGAGGACCGGTCCATGGGAACGTCGTACGTAAATGAGAAGGAGGCTGAAGAGATCGCTCAGAAGGTCCTGGCGCTCAAAGAGGCGTGGCCAGAGAACTGGGGGCGGTGCAGGATGAGTGAGGTTGTTGTGTTGTCTCCATACAAAGTTCAGGTAGTTGCTTTTCCCTTTTTCTTTCCGTCACAAAACTAAGGTGCCCCTTTATCTTGTTTGTGAACATCTAGAAGGATGTAGAGTGGAACCTGACAAATTCTTCTGTCTCGGGTGTATATATACGCGCAGAAATCTTGATCGGTGTTGATCCGGTTAACGGTGGCCTTGTTGTTATGCTGGTTGGAGTGGATTAGAACTCTGGCACTACATTAGGGTTTACAGGCTAAGGATGCTTCATCAGTGTCAACCATGTGATCATTTCAGTATATTTCTCTGTGTTGAAAGCAAACTATCTGTAGTATGAATATGTATAAAAACATTCGGTATTAGAGAAATATATCTCTGAATTTTGATTTGCAGATTGATTTGATCAGGAAGAAGCTTCGGGAGAAACACCTGTCTGCTGTCACGGTAGAAACTGTGCAGAATATTCAAGGTAAGTAAGGCTTTGGGCGAATCAGCTTATATACTCAATTCTAGATTCAAGTAGAAACTCTGAACTCTGAAAGAGAGTATCTTTTGTATCATTATTCATCACTAGTCCAGTTGTACTTTTAAGTGTTTACTTCACTATATCCACATGCTATCAGATATAGGGCCCCATTGCAGAAAGAGATACAATCAATTGTAAGTCAGATCATGTGCTCTAAATGCGCAAATCTGATTGGTTCAAACACGCAAATGTTCTGACTTACAATAAGGGAGTTCGTAGTTAGCCCATTGAGCAGTATGACGTCATCGGGTTTTCGGAAGATTGTACCAAAATTGAGGCTTTACGCGTACGTTTACAGCACAGCCTGTGACGCACGCATTTAAAGTACAGGAACTCTATGCAGAATTTCCGCGTGCGTGCATGAATTCTCCTTGTGTTTCGTTACGTTTGAAAGACCTGACCAAAAAAAAATTCACCTTTATCCTAAAATATATAAGATTGAATAAATATAACTAAGGCTGAGTCGGTTCGGTCGATCACACCGGTTGACCTCGGCGCTTTGAGCTGGTGATGACAATCTCATCTCCAGACCAGCGTTCCTCAGGAATGGCATACGTCCTTCCGGTTATGTCTTGGCGGAAAATGCAACGTTTGAATTGCGTAAGAAAAAAGACCCGTAACCTGCATGCAAAGTATACGAGCGATATGCATGAAACAGCGGCTCGAAGTTTCTGTTTCTGTGAACCAACGATTGATTTCTAGGTCCAATTTACTTCGGAAAAAATACTTTTCTTGCAAAACTGAGTTAATTCTGGATAGTCTGTAACTATTTTCCCGTAAAGATTGATATGTAAATTCATAAAAGCCAGCAGTATTTGTTATGTTATTTGCATATAAAAAGAGCAATAAAGCCCCAAAGCGCATAACCATGAAGCTGTTGTTAGGCTGTACAGCATCGACAAGACTGTTCCAAGGTCAGGAAGAGCATGCACACAGCGAGAAGACGTGACTATTGCCCGTCACGAAAGAGCTCAGAAGTTATTTGTAGTCAGGTATCTCGATTGGGCTGACAAAACACCATACCCTTTGGGAGTAGCTACAGAAGTACTAGATCCTGGAACGGATCGCAAATCTGGAATGAAGATCTTGAAACTTATCCATGGTATCAAGACCAGCAAAAGATCTGTTTTACAGCAAGTACAGCAGGAGTATGCATCAGATTGGAGAATTCCTGAAGACCAAGTCTGCTCAAGGAAGGACTTCCGCAGGAAGACTGTCTTTACCATCGACCCACCAGATTCCAAAGATCTTGATGATTCCATTAGCATGGAAGTTTTGCCAGGGAAACGATACCAGGTAAGTGTTCACATTGCTGATGTGTCCTACTTTGTGGCAAAGGACAGCCTATTGGATAAAGATGCTCGGCAGAGAGGCACTTCTTTCTACCACCCATTTCCTATTCCTGATCAACCATTCCATATGTTGCCAGAGCGACTGAGCTCACATCTTTGCAGCCTTCTCCCAGATCAAGATCGACTAGCTGTTTCTGTCACCTTTGTTCTTGATGAAGAGGGAGAGATGGTCCAAGAGCCAGTCTTTGAAAGATCAGTGATTCGGTCAGTCAGGAGAATGACATACCGACCGTTTCAATCGGGACCCGGTTTCGTTATATCGGTAACGGTGCCCCGAAAAAAAAATTAAAAATAAATAAAATGTTAAAAAAGAAATTAAGATTATCACTTAATGTAGCGGAATTCAAGTAAAAACGGGGCAATTGATATCATTTACTTCAAAGAGTGGTTATTTTCGAGAAATTCTTGGTTCGTTACTTCGTTTGACAGTCAGAAATTGAACAGGAAGCGAAAAATTGCTAGTCATTTGAACGATATTGTTGGCGGATGTGCACACAAAATTAGGATCTCGCGTAAGAAAAAAGACCCGTAACCTGCATGCAAAGTATACGAGCGATATGCATGAAACAGCGGCTCGAAGTTTCTGTTTCTGTGAACCAACGATCGATTTCTAGGTCCAATTTACTTCGGAAAAAATACTTTTCTTGCAAAACTGAGTTAATTCTGGATAGTCTGTAACTATTTTCCCGTAAAGATTGATATGTAAATTCATAAAAGCCAGCAGTATTTGTTATGTTATTTGCATATAAAAAGAGCAATAAAACCCCAAACAGTGCATTTTTGCCGATGCTTGCACGATTGCGTGATTTTACCCGTCCGAGTTTCGACGGTAACAATTTATCGGGATACCGGTTCCCGACCGGTAAAAGTTTATCGGGCCCCGGTTCCGAATATATTCGACATGACTCAGGCTTAAATATAACCATTCATTTTAATTTTCAAACTTGAAGCAGGCTAAATAATTTTTTTAAGAATAAAAATCACATCTTTGCCCGTTTTCAACACTTAAAAGAAAACAGTACACAAAAATCTACGTATGGGGCCTTTTCGATTTCAATAAAAGCCCAGATACGAACGTTGACATTTTTGTTAAAATCCGAAAATAAATAGAAAAAAAATATTTAAAAAAATAAGTCTTATGTATATGAGATGTCCATTATGATTAATTCCGAAAAACATTCATGACTTCGAGCCAAATTTCCCGTGAAAGCACGTTTCAAATGTGACAATAATTGCACGAAGGTCTATGTGACAACGGGCAATATTGATGTTTTTGGTACAGTGAATTTTCGTCTCAGAAATTGGCGCATGCGCAGTTTGTAACTGCAAACTCCCTTATTGATGGTAACTTACAATGGATTGTATGTCTATCTGCATCGGAGCCGTGATGTGTATTCATGACATACACAAAAAGCATGAATGTATTATGTAATATTTAGCATTAACATATGAACACATCATGTCATCATCATTAAACTTTCATATGTTTGACACACAAACAATGAACACAAGTGTGACATACATGTACATACATACGTACCTGTAGCTGAAAATGACAATTGACCATTTTGATTTTCTTAAAGTCTGATTGCATGGTAACCAAAATTATGGAGATGGTAAGCTTAATTCTTTTATGATTATTTTCATCACCAGATCTTGCAATTGTTAATCTCCTAGTATTCATGTATAATTTTTTGGAGTAAAACATTTCTCTGTTTCTGTCCTTTCCTTCTTCAGGGAGACAGTTCCGTGCTGTGTTTCTGAGTACCGTAAGGACACGCTCCACACTGAACAGGGTGGACATCACGGCCGTCCCACAGGACGGAAAAAACACGAAAAGCAGCAGGTTCACCTACGGCTTCCTCTCAGATCAGAAGCTGCTTAACACGGCTTTTACACGAGCCAAGTCCCTCATCGTGGTGGTGGGCGACCCCGTGGCGCTCTGCTCCGTTGGGGAGTGCCAGAAGACGTGGGAGAGGTTTGTGAAGATATGCGAGCGGAATGGAAGCATGTTGCCAGCGCAACTCACCATGGAGCAGATCAGGAGTGAGATAATCACTGCCAGGCGCGTCCTTAACCCGGCCGCAAGAGTCTTCACTCCAAAGACAGTTACGTCAAAGGGGGGCACAGCCATGCGTACGGCTGGAACCAGTTCAGGAAATTCTAGATCGTACATGGGGAGGGCAGTTGAAGTACCTGGCTGCTCTCAGTCCTCAACAGGACAGAGTAGAAATCCTGACAGGTCTGAGTATCCACTCCCAGGCAGTAGCAACCCACACGAGTCTGATGACGAGGATGAGGACATCATTAGCCAAGAGGAGTGGCTTACAGACCTGAGAGAACAGATGCAGGACGACATGGCGGAAGAGTACAGGAGGTCTCACCCTCAAGAATCTGCCCAAGAGAGGAAAGCAGAAGCAGAAAAGGAAAGGTCTGAACCTCTAGCTGATGTCAATCAGCAAGATGGAATGCCATCAGAGAGACATAGACATGTTGTTCCTACCCCAAGACTTTCCAGGAATGACATTCTGCAGAACATCCGGATGGTAGAGAGATCAGGACGCATTGCCCTCCTCCCAAATACTGATGATGCCTACGATTCGGATGATGACATCAGCGAGACTAATGCCCCAAATGCTGGTTCCGTGGATCAACTTCTTTGGAAGACAGTCAAGAATCCAGAACAATTCAAACGTTGCATTTTCCGCCAAGACATAACCGGAAGGACGTATGCCATTCCTGAGGAACGCTGGTCTGGAGATGAGATTGTCATCACCAGCTCAAAGCGCCGAGGTCAAGCACTGGATAGTGATGAGGTTGTGGTTGAGATCTTGGCAGATGATGAACAGCGTGAAGGAGCAGAAAATGATGAAAAGAGAATCTATGGAAAAGTCACCGGCATTATTAAACGTAATGCTGACCTGAGGATTCGAAAGATTGCGTGCTACCTGGATCCACGGAGTGACAATGTCATGGTACCACTTGACAAGACCTGCCCAAAGATGTTCATTCTTTCAAGAAAAAGAAGCCAGGTTAAAGCGCATAACCATGAAGCTGTTGTTAGGCTGTACAGCATCGACAAGACTGTTCCAAGGTCAGGAAGAGCATGCACACGGCGAGAAGACGTGACTATTGCCCGTCACGAAAGAGCTCAGAAGTTATTTGTAGTCAGGTATCTCGATTGGGCTGACAAAACACCATACCCTTTGGGAGTAGCTACAGAAGTACTAGATCCTGGAACGGATCGCAAATCTGGAATGAAGATCTTGAAACTTATCCATGGTATCAAGACCAGCAAAAGATCTGTTTTACAGCAAGTACAGCAGGAGTATGCATCAGATTGGAGAATTCCTGAAGACCAAGTCTGCTCAAGGAAGGACTTCCGCAGGAAGACTGTCTTTACCATCGACCCACCAGATTCCAAAGATCTTGATGATTCCATTAGCATGGAAGTTTTGCCAGGGAAACGATACCAGGTAAGTGTTCACATTGCTGATGTGTCCTACTTTGTGGCAAAGGACAGCCTATTGGATAAAGATGCTCGGCAGAGAGGCACTTCTTTCTACCACCCATTTCCTATTCCTGATCAACCATTCCATATGTTGCCAGAGCGACTGAGCTCACATCTTTGCAGCCTTCTCCCAGATCAAGATCGACTAGCTGTTTCTGTCACCTTTGTTCTTGATGAAGAGGGAGAGATGGTCCAAGAGCCAGTCTTTGAAAGATCAGTGATTCGGTCAGTCAGGAGAATGACATACCAGGAAGTAGAGCACCTAATCACAAGTGACCTTCCAGGGTATGAGAAAATGAAACAACCAATCAGAGACTTGCACCGGCTGGCAAACTGCCGTCGAGCTCGCCGACTAGAGGATGGATGGATAGTCTACCAAGCCAACAATGATGATGGAGGAGCAGTCTGCAATCCCCGTGCTCACAGCTTGATAGAAGAGTTCATGATCTTGGCCAACGCTGCTGTTGCCGGACATCTTCTGAATAGGTTCCCTGAATGTACACCATTGCGCCGACAACTGGAACCACTGCAAGAGCAAGTAGAGGATTGGAACAAACGTCATTGCAAAGTTGTGACAAACAGCATTCGTCTCTCAGCATTGGACAGTGTTGATAAACACGTAGAGGAAGAAGAAGGCTTTGAAGACAGGCACATGATGGTAGTCAATGAAGTTTGGCAGAATGTCAAGTCTCTGATCGAGAAAGAAAATCTCTCACGAGCTGACAAAGAAGAACTCGTCAATCTCCTTGTCCAAGATGGCAACCATCCCAGGCAGGCTGTTGCCCTCTCAGATTTGTATCGAATCATGGAACGAGCAGAATATGTTGACTCGACTAGTCAGCCCGAGCCAGAGAAGAGGAAACACTATTCCTTGAAGCTGCCAGCATATGTCCACTTCACATCCCCGATCAGAAGGTACATAGATCTGGTAGTACACAGGATGCTCATCGCATCAATAGAAGGATCTAAATCCCCCTACAGCCCAGGTGAAATGGCGAGTATCACCCATCACTGCAATAATCAGAAGGCTCGTAGTCAGCGCTTCAGTGAAGAGGCTTTGACATTGAAGCTGGCTCTGAAGCTCCAGAAGGCATCGCTGCAGCTGACAACTTTTGTAGAGGCTTTCAGAGAGACGACCATGCGTCTGCAGTTTCCTTACCGCAGCTTTGTTTCAGGCAGGCAGAGAAATGTAGGGTTCAGTTTGTTGAAACCGTCGGACAGACCAGATGCTGAGGTCGGTTGCGTCAAGATGTCATGGAAGAGTCGTATCTTCAACAACATGAAAAACCAGGTGGCACGATCTCCAGCAGAAGGGCAATCATACCCGCATCAGTCCTTCAACATTAATGAAGTCTTATGGCAACAGATCCTTGAGGCCATCAAGGAAGGAGACATCCTCGAGGCCTTGAGTGAAGAAGACTGTGAGGATGTAACCAGGGCTTTACAGACAGCTGCTTTAAATGGTCGCTACAATGAGAACCCATTCAGGGAAAACAGAGCATTGAGATTGTCACAGGACCAGAGGTCTATGGGCTTCCTTTCCTACACAAGGACATACAAGCTTGGAGATCCCTGCAGGGTTCAATTGACATCGAGACTCAACAGGGGCTTGATTGCTCCAGAGATACAGCTCTTCAATCTGACTCCACACCTGAATGCCTGCATGGAGCACCGGTCGCACCCCATCGAGTGCTTCTCACGCATCGCCATCAAAGTTCCTGGCCGGGAGAAGACCATTACACGCTATCAGGAAAAATGGAAGCCAATAGTCTCAATGTTCTGTGCTCACAGTGCTGTCACTGAAGATGACACATTGGTTCTTGAGAATGTAGCTATTGTGTGGAATAAAGAGGGAGGGAAAATCACTGGCCAGTTTGAAATCAGCAAGAAACTTTGCAAAGAGAAGCACATTCGCACACGCGAATTTAGTTACGTGTGTGTCCAGATGAGGGATCTTGACGTTAGCACAAAATCCCGGCTGCGCATCATGGAGTACAACAAGCGGAAGGATGAGCGTGGTGTTGGCCCTTTCAACGCAGATGACTGGAAAAAGCAGACGTTCGTTGCCCATTGCCTGGTGGAGAGAATTATTGAACCAACGGGATCCCGCAGAAACAGAGGCAGTCAAGAAGGGGAGGATCAGGTGACCACCATAGTGATCGTTCTGCACAGAGAGAAAGATTTCTCCTTTCTGGACTTTCCTGAAGCAGTCCTGGATGCTAGAAGGCATGTAGCCAGTACAGTCGAGATCATCCCGATGTCCAAACCAAATAGGTAAAGTATTGTTTCAATCATTTAATATTCAAGTTTTGTTTTCCCCCAAGAGTCAGAGCTGTAGCTAAAAAGGGGGAATTTACATCTTTATTACTTGCCCAAAATGATCCAGTGAGGAGAAAAAAAGGAATACGTACACAGAATGTCATATTTGCCCTGTATTGTACTACTGATGACAGTAGTTTTATTGGAGTTTCTGAAATTTCTATAGACTTTGTACATAGCCCACCAGGTTCCCATAAACAATGGGTTAAATCATAAAAGACCTGTACTATTGAATCATGTTATTATGCTCAGTGTCAAAGCCTGGGTTAACTTGTCTGATATCTCCTTTACTGATAATTGCAATTGTAAGTTTTTAAGAAAAGGTATGACTTTTTCTTCAAACATATCAAATTAGCATACACTGGTAACTAACACAGGATCCCATGATTTGATAACATGCTCTAGCTACCATTCTTGCCGTACCATGTTCTATTTTTATGATTTTCTTTTTGTTCAAGATATTTCACTGACCCAAATTTAATATTCACTCCTCCTTTGATTGTTTGTTTCTCAATGCAGCCGTCTAAAAGAAGCAGTTGGAACCATCGACATGTCAGAAATACCCGATCTGATCCGGGACATTGCTCTACAGAGGCCAAACAATCCGGATGAACACAGTGGTATGTTTGTTTGTTTGAGTGGACAAGTTGATACAAAATAGTTATTTTGTTTCCTTTACTTAACGTTTATTAACGTTGTCTCTAAACATTTTAAAACAAACTCGAAAAACACCTTCAATTTGTGAATATATATATAGCAAACATAATGTTAAAAATGTGAACATAAACCTCTCACACAAAGTTCTGCAATTCAAACTTCATGACGTGTTTGCAAAGCTAGCAGAAAACCGCTCCTCAGGCCTGAGAAGCGGTACATATTTCAGGTCTACAGTAGAATTTTATCGCTGTTGACACCGTTCTTATCGATAGCGGCCTCGGCGCTAATTTTTAGCAGATGGTGTCTCAATCAAGACGTCGTGCTGCTAGTCTTGATACACAGACACTACAGACGAGTTTGGGTTATGATGTGTACAGTTATACTGACTCGACGCACTGACGATGCTCTGTTCTTATCTCGCATCTCTCTCTTCCTCTCTCTTCCTCTCCCTTCTCTCCTCTCGATACACCATCCTTCTATCCCATGCCACAAAGCCCGCCTTGTAAAAATAACCCCCTATTACGAACGTCGACGAGTCAAGCCATGTGTATCATTCTGTGTGTACGGTGTGTTTGATTTGGGGAGTGGGCCTAGTGTGTGTATGTATGCGTTTGATGAATGTGTGTGTATGAGTTACGAGAATGATGGCGTGTGGGATGAGTGTGTGTTGTAACTGTACTGTGTGCAGCAGAGAGGGGTCAGTGATTACATTTCATTGTGTGTGTGTGTTGGGGGGGGGGGTTTAATATAGTACTAGTCCTTCGTTTTTCAGAACAATCTCTGAAAGTTAGAGTATAAAACCCCTTTTTAATTGGAGAACGTGTTTTCTAGCTCGCTGTTACCCGAGTGAGATTTCGATAAAAACAGTAGGAGGTCAGGTCGTAAAACACGCAGCGAGAGGTTGTGCAGCGTTTTTAATCAAAAGTGTTTCTCCGAGTCACACGGGTAGGTTACTATAGCAACCGCACCTCTCTCATCATGCGACCAGCTGGCGTGACATGTGCTAATCGGCGCGCGCTGGTATACGTTAGCGCGGGAAATTTTGACGGTCAATTCATATCGGGTATGCAACAGGCAATCGGGAGCGCAATTGTCAGTCTACTATAGTCACGCTAGTTTTTTTTTCGCTGCATAATTATAGCGCATGTAATAATACTATACCGGTTTATATTCCTTACACGTACGGTACGAATCTATTATTCTTCAATCCGACTTCAAACTTCAGCAGTAATCATGGATTTGCGGTGGGTAGCCATAATGCTACTGTTCCGTGCAATTCACAACTTCCAATTTTTATATTCATAGTATTATAACTTGTAATATTTGGGCAAATTTAAGTCTAAAATTAGGAGTATGTGGAATAGTGTTTGTGTGCGAACTTACAGCAGTTTAAATTGGCAACCTTGTTTACAAGAGTACCACATGTTCCCGATCCAAAACGCGATCGCTGCAATGGTTACATTTTTACGGCCATGTGACGTCATCTACCCGGATAACGTTCTGCGCGCTTTTTAATACAATGTTTATCAGCTTAACATCCTGACAACGTCAGGACATTACCTCGCTATTACCCTAGCCCGACTAGGTTGAATCTTACCGCGCTGTTGTCAGGACGTTACCCCGATTGGACCTTTTTAATACAAACGCGATAGAATGTCTTCCTGACAACGTCCGGACGTTACCGCGACTATTTTCCTCAATTAAAAAGGGGTTTAATTGGGCAAGATCCAAGAAAACTACAGCTCTTTGAAGATCGATGTCCATTTATTATTATGGGGAACTCAAATTGGCAATGCACTCTGACTTAGTGGTTTAGTGGACACTACAGGCAGGATAGCTGCTACAGACCACTTAAATAGACATGGTGTATGTATGTGTATACATCATGTGTTAATGTCATCAAATAATGACTTCGCTACTACACTGGTAGGATTTATTGAGTTCTATGGTTCTATGGAGAATACATGTTAGAGCAAATTCAATCAGTCCTGAACAGGTTAAAAGAAATGCTATGGCACTATTTCGTTACTCTGTATAACTGTAGCTGGGTACATCATATAAAACAGATCCATTTTTGTTTTGTCATTTGAATCAGATGAAACGCTACGAACCCTGATGCAGGAAGCAAGACAGGTCAATGACCTCACTGTCCGTGGCATATCTCTGAAGCCGCTCAACCCTTCACAGCGTATGGCTGTGCAGAAGGCCCTCACTAGTACCTTCTCGAATATACAGGGTCCACCAGGCAAGTACACTACATGTATATCGGAACACTTTTGCTGGAATTCACAAAGGAGGTTTACTTGTATGTAGACTACTGCAAACAAACATTCATGGCTTGTCATAAGAACCACCCCGGCCTAAGTTCATAGACAAAAGGTATTCATTCCCTGCAGACAGATGACCACATAATTCAGTATGATGATGATATTTCAAATTACAGTAGGATAAGATTTTATCTAGAAACCCATTTTCTTAACTTTTTGGTGGAATTGAAATGTTCTCTGTTATATAAATAGAAAATTGTTTGGGGTGTTACATGTACATGTAGTTCCCTATAAAACTATGAAGGGCTGCTTGTAGACAAATTATAAGTAGAAATCACATATGCTAATTTAAACCATGGTACATAAACCGCCTTTGTGGATATCTGCCATTATTTCTCTTTGCACATCACTTCAGTGATCCCAAAAACTTATCCCTAAGTTGATTTCTTATTATTCGGGTCAGGTTTATAATAGCTTCTGACTATCACACAGATTTAAAATTAAGGGGTTTAGGTGTAAACACCAGCATAAAGGTTTCCTATAGCTCAGTCGGTAGAGCAACGGTCTAGCAATCCAGAGGTCATGGGTTTGTAGCCCGGGAAAACCCTGTTTCCTTTATTCATTTTCATATATATTATATATTCCTGGTCAGTTGCCCTATGTTTAAAATGATTTGAATAATTTTGTCTCAAATTTGTTGTCGACAGGTACGGGTAAAACTCTGACAGGGTCCTACCTAGCGTACTTCTTTGCGCAACTCAACACTAAGCTTCAGACAGCAGGTGACATGCGCCCTCAAGTGCTGTACTGTGGACCGTCCAACAAGTCAGTCGACGTTGTGGCAGGTGGGGGGAACAAAATCATGATTCTATCGCACAAAAAAAAGAGTTGCGACTGAATGCTGCTCAGACACATTGATATTTAAATTGAAATTGAAAAGTTTCTATCGAAATAATATCTCTCACTGTCAATCAGTTGAATTACAGAGATTTTACAAGAACATGGAGCTCCGTACATTAGAACAATTTAGCAAATTAGCAAATTGGAATCAAGTATGGAATTTTTTTTTTTATGAACTTAATAACAAGTACATTTAATTGCAAGGTCACTTCTAAAAGTTGTTTACAATATGCCACATGGCGTTTTTTTTTTTTTTAAAGTATATGAAAAGCATGACTACATGTATATCCAGGAGCCATGCATTTATTTCCATCTTTTTTGTACTACCTTAAAAGAACCTGAAATATGCATCTCAGTCACTGCAGTGCAGGGTAGCTACAAGTAGATCAATGAACAAAAGCCAGGTGCTTCATGTAGAAATATAGTATATACTGTACATGTATAATTATTTTTATCATTTACATTGAACAATTGTAAAATTCTGTTCCGTAGAGATATACATGTAGTTTGTGAAGACATGGTAATAGCATTTGTTCACAGAGTACAAGTAAAATAATCTGATTTGAGTTGAATTTAATGCACTCATTCTGTAGGATACCTTTCCAAAAATTTCAAGAAATCTCCATCACCATCAACTTTGTAGGATCAAATTGCTCTAGTTTTGTACAACATTATTTATTTGATATCAATTATTCTGTTTATATTACAATTTTAATTGTTCTGTCAATCTTAACTGTATGTTTCACTGACTAGTAGTGAAATAATGTGCATTGAGTTGAATTTGATGCTTTCATTCCGTAGGATACCTCCGAAAATTCAAAGAAATCTCTGTTGTGCGAGTGTATGGCGTCGAGATCGAGCGTAGGGATTTCCCCATTCCGGGTCTCCCCGGACGCGTCGGCAAGTGGTCTCGGAAGGATGTCGTCATGCCTGATGAGCTGAGTGACATTTCCCTCCACCATCTGATTCGAATACGCGGTACCCAGGCAGAAGCGATCAGGGGATTCGACACGCAGGCCCGGAATGGCACATTCAACAAAGAAAGGGATCAGAAACCCTTCTTGGATGCGATCACCAAGGCGATGGTAGTTATTATTTAACTGTTAAGCCCACCACACACTGTACGATTTTGCCACGTTTCAGCAGTCGTGAGACTCCGCAACTGTAGTGTGACGTCATATACATGCTCACTTGCACTCTTACGACCGAGTCGTAGAGCCAGACGTGAGGATTTTACATGTTGAATCTTCACGACTGGTTGTGGCTCTGGATCGTAACATTCAGCCAATCAAACCACAGTTTTTCGCGCACGCGCATCCAGCATGTTATGGTCACTATGACACCAAGCTGGTGCATATATGCACCAATCGTAGTGGTGGAATCGTGCAGTCTGCGGTGCTCATTTATATGACTGGTGGTACAACTCGGCTACCTACCTGAGTCGTACAACTGGTCGAGTAATACAGTGTGCGGTGGGCTTTACAATTATATTAAAACTGTTCCTGCATTATTCTCTCTATTGCCTATACCCCACAATGCAAAGAGCCAGCCGCATGGCTATTGTTCGCTCTCACGCCAATGCGTGTTCTGGGGACAAACCGTGTTCAGCCTGGGCAAATGTAATGCAGACTCAGCATTTTCTATGGCTAATTTTTATAATAATATGAACATTTATATAGTGCAGCTACTATAAATATATACTCTACTGGTAATCTAAATTATTATTACCCATGTTCATCAGGTACATTTCAAACCAACACAATGATATTGCGTACTTTCTCAACTCCCCGAGGAGTATACTAGCCGAGCTGCCACTGATGATGGCGCTACAGGCTAATTAACACCCGACCATGGTACCCATTTATACACCTGGGTAGAGAGCAGCAATTGTGGATTAATTGTCTTGCTGAAGGACAAACGCAGTGGGCCTATACACAGGGTTCGAACTCGGGATCTCACGATCGGAAAGCGCACGCTCTACCAATCTTGCCACACCATGTCCACAACTTATAAATAAAATTACTCCCTTGAAAGTATGTTCTCTTCACCACCTCCCTTATTTTTAGTTTACTACGTTACACCACACAAATTTCAATGCCTCTCTGATTTTTGGAAAGATAATTTCATTATGCTGTATGCAATTGATAGAATCCTTTCTGATTTCTGATGAATGAAACCTCCCTGAAAACTGAATATAAAGGATGGCATATCTGAAGTTATTTGGTTCCTGTCTTTTGTTTTTTTATAGAAAGAGGAGCTTCAGCGTCATCACATCATCCTTGCAACCTGTAGCGCCGCCGGAGATGTTCGCATCACGAAAGAAACTAACGTGATTCAGACGATCATTGATGAGGCAGGAATGTGCAGCGAGCCTGAGTCTCTCGTCCCGTTAGTGTTCAACAAACCGAAGCAGGTTGTACTGATCGGGGACCACAAGCAGCTCAGGTGAATACAGTTTGTTTCAATGATAAGATAATTGTCTTAACCCATTGTCTACAGGAACCTGGTGGACCCTGCAAAAATTCTATGGGGTTTCTATTAGGGAGCAGGTTGATATTAACTCATTCAGGACTTGTTCTAAAACTAGTGCTGCAGGGGAGAGGCGTATGAATGTCACCTGTGTCATACAGACGATCACTGACGGCAGGCATGTGCAGTGAGCCTCAGTGTTCAGTGTGCAGAGGACCACAAGCAGCTCGACTGAATGGTTTGAATAAGCTTTGCCCCTTTTGATGGCTCACGTTTCGACTAGTGTTTGTACGAGCTGCGAGCTGCGAGAGCTAACAAAAAGAGGCGGAGCTTTTTTATTCGGGATTGACGTCACATTTTAGCGCGAACAAAATATAATCCGGGTTTCAACAAATATAATAAGACCCTCCATGCTGTACGTGATGAGTAGGATTAGCCAGTCTTATAAGTGACTTTGAATGATGCTCCTCCCTTTATACTCACATAACAAACGGTGGAAATATTTGCATGAAATTATGTTTTAATGTGTAAAGAAGATAATCAAAAGTAAATTTAAGATGGGAAGCCTCTCCTTTAAATTGTATTTCTACTGTAGGAGAAGCCATCATGTCTAATAGCTGGCACACTATTCCCCACTAGGGCTAGCAACATGAAAAAAGGTACAATATATTAAAATGCTTTTAAGAAATATACCAATGATTTTTTTTCTTGAAAATCTTCAAACAGAGCCATCATCACAGAGCCGAATGCCAAGAACCTGGGCATGGACGTGTCACTTCTTGAGAAGTACCAGAAAAGGGTTAAAATGCTGACAATTCAGTACAGGATGGTATGTATTTTTTTATTTTACCAAAGAATTCAATTAGTTCTGACTATTTAAACACACTCATTTTTGGCAAAATAATGTTCAGAATACTGATACAGCTTCCATGGCTTGTAATTTTTTTTTTTAGTGACATAGATACAAGATTAGAGCGCAGTTTCAGAATATAAAATCGCTAAAAAATATGTTAGTGACGTAGATACAATAAATTCTAGTTTAAAAATAGTTTTCCCGCAGAATACGGGCCCTGGATTTCTGTGTAATTTTCTTTATTAATGGTTTCTCGGAAGAATTTAGTGCTTGAGTTCTATTTTGTTAAGCACATATATAAAAAGCTATTATTATCTTTAGCTATATATCAATTCTGTTTCATTATTATTTTTATTATGATTATTTATGCCTTTTTTACATATATTTCACCCACAGCACAAACAAATCTGCGAGTTCCCCTCTCATGCCTTCTACGAGAACAAGCTGCAAACGGATATCTCTGTGGATCGGCGTAGTCCTAACGATGACCCCCTCCGTGATCTGTGGCCGACCAAGGACAGAGTCAGTATGCCTAGGTTGTTCTATCACGTGAGCGGTAAGGAGGAGACGCTGTCCGTCAAGTCCGACGAGGGAAGTGAGATGTCCAAGAGTAATACGGCAGAGATCGGATATGTGGTGAGTGTGAACACTCATACAGACATTACCATACGTTTGTGTATAGCAGGCAGTGCATAGACAATGGATAGATGGCGGGTATAAGAGACAATGTTCTCTGCGCTACAATGATATTGTGTGTATGGTGAGTAACCATGGTCATACCCTAGTATGACCATTTACAATGAAGAAGTGAGTGTGTCAGCAAATTAAGGCCCAACATTTGTTCTGATTCAGTGCTACATAAATTAAAATCTTTGAATTTGATTCATCTGCATGGTTGTGAAATGGTAAATCAAAGATTTTCTTTTTACACAATCAGTGTACTATTTTGAACCTTAATTTCAATGAGAGTAATATGGCAGAGGTCAGATATGTTGTGAGTGTGACAGCAACGGCCAAACTATTCTAGCGGTCAGACTCTGTGTAATGAGTAAATTGTGTGCACTATCCATGTAGAATTATTATCATTAGCGTTTACTTATTTTTGCTTGTTGTAGGTTCAGATGGTGACGAGGATGGTTGCTCGTGGTGTATCCCCCGATAGAGTGGTGATCCTATCTCAGTACCGGATGCAGTGCAGTCAGATTGAGAACAGACTGAAAGAGATGGGGCATCCATTCAGCCAGATCAAAGTCAGCACTGTGGTCAAAAGCCAAGGTACAGAATAACAAATATTTTTCTTCTTCCAAATTCAGTACAGTACTCTTTAGTAGAGTATTGTTGTATTAGCTGTTATGCGGTGCTGGGAAGGGCAGGGGTATAACAAATCTTCTTTCAAATTCAGTACAGTGCAGTACAGTAGATTATTGTTGTACGGTTATGCAGTGCTGAAATGCAGGGTGCAAAATGAGGAGAGAGCAAAGAAAATATATTTTTTGACTAGGTAGTCATAAAAAGTGCAGAAATGCAAGTTAAACAAATATTTTTTTCTTAAGATATGGCACAGCTTCAGTCCTACCAGCTTGCTCCCAAAGTGATTAAGCGTAGTAGCTATTCTTGTTGAGTCTGTTAGCTGGTTCAACAGGCAGATGGCACTTTGAAAGAATCTAGCCTATTAACCATTTTCCAACTAGCTTATGTTGTTCCCATGTGAGTTAAAGCCATTGAACAGAAATCTTGTAATAAAAACATCCCAGAAAAACATCCTAATCCAAAATTCTGAGGAATATTTTATATGAACATCATTGCGATGTGATAAAAAGGTAAATTGTGTTATTCTCATAATAAAGCAAAGAAAGCACCTAATCATTGTTGCCAGACATGCGGCATGATCAATGGATATTTAAGGTCAGCAGTGTATGTCTACCAAGGTAAATACATGTACATATATACGTGCACTAGCCTTGTACGCTATATAAGCATAATTAAGACTTGTCTAGATATCATTTTGAGTGTCTTGTTTGCTATAACAAAATACGTATTACACCCAGATTGTATGTGTCTTACGCATTCATTAATGAATTCTATTTCTATTTACCCAACACCAGAGGTACAGTAGTGAGCGAGATTGAGGAACTGCCAAGCAAAAGACGAGAGACTTGTAATCTAAATAGATCATTGCATCCAGATTTTATATGTTCATGCATTCATTAATGAAGTCTTATTTCTGTTACCCAACACAACAGGGAGTGAGTGGGACTATGTGATAATCTCCACGGTTCGCTCAAAGCCGCGCATCGAGATTGAGCCGCGGCCCAGCAAGAGCTGGCAGCGCAAGCACCTGGGCTTCATCACCGACGAGAACCAGATGAACGTTGCTCTGACCCGCGCCAAGCGGGGGCTTGTCATCATCGGTAGGTCCCTCATTTCCTTATCTGTTCATAACATCCTTTTTTATCTACAAATGTTTATGCTGGCTGATGAAAAACGGACTATAGTAAAAACCTGCCTATATAGTGGCCATGAGCCCCTGCAGAGGGGGATACATGCAAGCTCTTGAATATCTATGACTTGACAATCGATTGTTACATCAGAAAGGTCAGATGGGCCGGGTCACAATGCAGACCAAGGCTTTAAATGACCGCCAGCCAAAAATCTTGGAGGTAAATATACTTGCATTGTAATCAAAGTTTCAAATGTTTATTCAAATAAGATGACAATTAGGGGATGGTAATAATGATAACTGTATGCCATGATTGTCTGCAGACCGATATGCGTGCGAGGTTTACATTATAGAATTAATATAACGCTTGTATTTTGTTCTCTCTTTCACTTCTATATGCACACAGGGAACCAACATCTGCTGAAGACTCATGAGCGCTGGAGAGAGCTCCTGGAGCTGTACGACCAGACAGGGTGCCTGAAAGAAGCCCGCCAGTTCCTGCGATGACTTTTGACATTCCAATTGTAATTCTCTGATTTCAGGTCCCTAGTTGTATTTATAAGGCATAACAGGGTGCCTAAATGTTCTTGCAATGACTTTATACATTCCAATTGTAACTTTTGGATTTCAGGCTAAAGTTCCCAGGTGTATAAATGGGGACCGGTAGGAGGTGAAAGCCTTTATGTGAACGATCTTCTTGAGCCCACTGAGCGCTTGGAAGGAATACTCCCCAGGGAGTGGAGATGGTGCACACAATGTGTGCTGGTTTGCATTGTATCCTATAACCGGGGTAATAATAAAATTGTAAAGCGCTTAGAGATGATTATCAATCGTGATAGGCGCTATATAAATAGTGGATATTATTATTATTATTACATGTATATGTATATGGCCTATACAGTCAAACCTGTGTAATGTGACCACCTATTAAGGCCATACGGAGTGCCTGAAAGATCGAAGCCCGCCCGTTCTTGCAATGACTTTTGACATTCCAATTGTAACTATCGGATTTCAGGCTAAAGCTCACAGGTGTAGCCTATACAGTCAAACCTGTGTTAAGCGACCACATACTTTAGGGAAACAAGATAAGTGACCACTGGAGTAAGGCGACCTCTATAAACAGGTCCCATAGTATTGGACAAGCAAACCTGTATATAGTGACCGGCTACATACTGTACAGGAAACAAGAAAGAGCTAGACCACTGTTTTTTTTTCTTGAGATATATTTCTGACCAATCTTTGTAGATTATAAAACATTATGTGCCTTATAGATATGATACATGTGTGTTTGCTTTTACAGTGTATGTAGGTATAGTTCAATGTATGTGCTGGTTTGCATTGACGGTATCCTATGACCGGGGGTAATAATATCATTGTAAAGCGCTAGTTAGAGATGATTATCATATTAGGCGCTATATAAATCGAATATATTATTATTATTATTATTATTATGTGGTCTGTGTGTAATTCAGTGAGCATTTCCTCAAAAGATAGTCCTGTAATGATAATACATTATTATTATATAGTAACATTATCACATTCTCTATGCATGTGCTTTTTACAATACATAAAGAAAATATAAAAGTGAATATTAACTTAAAGTTTAAATAATCACATCTTATTTATAATAAGAAAACATAAAAAACATCATCTTACTTATAATTACAAAGGACAATGATGATAGCAACTCTAACAAACTTACTGAAGTACTTCATATTATTCAGATTTTGTCCATGTATATTTCAACCTATTATAGTCGTCCTACTGTTGTGCAATTTTATTCAGTTAATATTTTGTTTGATGTAATGTTCTAAAGATGCAAATCAGTTTTGATGTGCTGGCTTCAGAGTTGTAGAGATCATATATGAGAATATGGTTGTTTGAAATATGAAATCTTTTGTTTTATGTACATATCTGTTCTGATATTATCAGTGCAATATTATGCAAATGTAATGTACAATATTAAAAGTAGTGATTTAATTTATAGTATAATGTAATCGTGCAAAGTTGAAGAATAACTCAATTGTATTTTGAATATGTGTAAGATATTACGATCTCTATGTAATAATGTTAGATTAATGAACACATTTTTCATTCATTAAAATCTTTTCGCCATTTATTATGTTGTACATGTACTTCCTCCCCTTCCGATTTTTCCAGAATTATGTATTGACAGTACTAGTATGCCAAATTGATTTGTATGTTGTATTTTTGAATCAATTGTTTTATGACATGTAGATTTATAGCGCAGATACCAGAGTATATTTTTTTAGATTGTTGTAGCACATAATTAGCTACTCTAAAGCTATTTGGCTATTAAACATGGTGCCAGTTTTAGTATTGTATGAGTAAGTAGTAAAAAAAAAAAATTTAAAAAATATCACCTCTCTTTACACTGGCCTGAAAGCTAGTTCTCCAATTAACTGGTTCTCTTTGAGATTCTGAAATCCTCAAAGACTTTGTACATGACCTACCAGGCTCCCGTAAGCAAAGGGTTAAATACATATTGCTTCTTATTTGTAGATTATTCATTATTTAATGTTGGTACATGACATGTGCAATGTATTATATAGAATCATATCTCATTAGCATAGGAGCTAATCAGTACTGTTATTTCATAAGAAGTAGCTGACGAAGGATGTAGATGATAGCTGAACATGTTGGAGGTAATGTATATATTTATATTGTGATCAAAAGTTTGAAAATATTACTTCTTAGTATCCTATTTTATTTCCTTAGATTATGATATTTATTTTGATATGTTTGCAATCTAGTGTCGTCAACATATTGATTTGTTTGATTAACTGTAGTTGCGGTCCATCCAGTTATTTTATTTTGTGCAATTCTGATGTGCTATAAATGCATTTGTGACAATCAAATGACAATGAAAAGATGGCATTATATATAAATGCACTTAAATAAGAAAATAATTTATGCAAATTTGAGCAATAATATCATATGCATGGGTGATGTAAATAATGGTATATATAATATTATAATATTGTAATATGGTGTATATATATGTTGTTTCTGTTTGTATTATCGTCACTTTATAGCCTCTGAAGAAGATTCTGCTAGGATCGAAAATTTAGGCCCTATATTGACTCTCATTATATATAATATTGTATAAAGTTCATTAGTCCAGTGACCAGATACATCCAAATAGGTATAATTATTTGTTGTTTTGTGGGCATGCCTACAAGGTAAATACTTGTGTTTGTAGAAATTGTTATAATTGTAATGAATATAATTGCCATTATTGCTTTCGCTTGCCATTTGCCAGTGGATGACACATTTCTTTGTTACATTTGTATGTTTGATGACCAAATATAATATATCTATATTTCTATCTATCTATATATCTATCTAAATTGCCCTTTGACTTTCATATTTTGATGTAAATATGGTACACAGAAAAGTGTGGAATTAACCAGTTTAATAGCTTGCTTGTACATTGCATAAGTATGTTCTTCATTTCCAGTGTTATTACTTCATATTTAAAGAAGAAATAAGACCCCCAATTCGCAGGGTTTCTAGTACAAATTTACAATTTTACCCTTCTTTTTTTGGATTCAAAGATTCATAGTATGTTGATGTACTATTTTTTCTTTATTTCCAGGAACACTTAGTGATTGATGTTCATGAGCAAATGAACAAAAGAAATGTATCCCCTTTTTTCCATGAAATTGGGAACTATCTTGTATATATGCATGTCAAATGCAAAGTGTTATGATATAAATCATTGGGAAAATAATTCATGATAATGATTTGATTTATATATCTTAGTGTAAATAAGGACACACATGTTTGAATATTACTGGAAATATATTGTATATACAATTCAATTGTGTGTTTCATTATAAATACAAACAGAAATTAGTATTTTTGTATATGAATACCATGAATATGAATTTTGACTCTAATTCTATTTTACAAGTATTTTAAATGCATCTACAAAATGTATCATACATTCGTCATACTTTTTATATCGAAATTGCTATATTTTAGATTTAAAAGCACTGAAATTAAAATGATTGCTACAATTAATATTTTAATGTTTGTAATATATATGTATGTGTGTGCATATGTGCAGTTGGCATACCCAGGTTTTTTTCAAGGGGGGGGGGGGGTTATTTCGTTGACCAAAATTTTCGAGGTGGGGGTGTCGGTGAAGATCTTTCGAGGGGGGAGGGTGTCGGTGAAGATTTTTTGAGGGGGGAGGTTATCGGTGAAGATTTTTTGAAGCCGAGTCCGAGATCCTCCAAAAATTCAAGGCCGAGACCATTGGTTATGATGGTCGAGACCACTCAAAATTGGCCTTGAGACCACTTAAATTTTGTAAATGGGGGGGGGGGGTTTGAACCCCCCAAAACAGCTCTTTTTTCATCAATGGGGGGGGGGGGGGTTAAACCCCCCCCCCCCCCCCCCCCCTGGGTACGCCTATGCCTGTGTGTGTGTGTGTGTGAATGTAAGGGGGGATGTGAAATTATGTCTCTGAACTTGTTGAGTAACTGCATGGAAACCAAGCTTAATTATTATTATTATTATTGTTTGTATTATTATTATTATTACGTACTGTATTTCATTTGGCATCAAATACATTTACATTCAAAACAAAACAGTGAGTTACAGAATAAAACAATGCTATCACATACTGTACATGCACATACATTTTTTTTGTAAGCTGCACCTGGGCGAGTCGCCCGGGTTTGAAAATAGTTAACTTAATACTATAGTCCGCAGACCTCCCCCCCCCCCCCCCCCCGCCCTTACCCGACCAGGTGTAGCTGACAACATGATAATAATTTCTTCAGCGATTAAAGACAATTTATACAATTAATTAACTGACAATGTTTACATACATTTGAATATGGAAAGCCAATTTCTATTAAAAAAAGTTGCTTGTGAATGTAAACTATGGCCCGAATATTCTCATCAGTGGCACAATGTAATTTAGATTTAGAACAGCCATTATGGTCAAAACAACACATCGTGTTAAATTATATGTGTTATATGCAAATTGCACATACGCCCACTTCTTCCTGAAATAGCACATTGTTCTTGTGTTAGGGTTTTTGGCGTTCATTCAAATAGAATATTTACGCCATTAGCACATTGATCATGAAAATATTCGAATTGTGTATCCAGGATCAATGGAGGGGGAGGGGGAGGGGGGTATATAGGCAGGCAAAGATGTAGCGATGCCTCCAGTAAGGTGGAGGGGGGGCTGTCATACTAACAAAAGGCACGGTGCCCCTGTATGCAACGCGTTTATTCATTTACTTTTTACATGCGTGCAGGAGAGGGCAAACATGCGTGAAGGGGGAAATCCCCCCCCCCCCCCCCTCTTCGCTGCGTCTCTGTTGGATTTCCCCATCACGTTATAACAATGCTGCTTGATTTATAGGCAAACAATGTTATTTACGTTTGACATAAACATATTATTGTGTGGGATTAGAGAGAAAGGCATGGAAATAATGAAATATTTTAACAAAAGGGATTGTGGTCAAGTTGTATTATAATATTTCCTGTATTTGTTTCGATATTGCAATCATAACTTTATGCTCAAACACTAATGGTTTTATTAATTTTAATGAACAAAATTGGCCTCAAATTGTTAGCTGAATAAAGGCTAAATTATCTCTGTCATAATAATTATTTGTTTATTTATGTATTATTTTGTGTAAAAAAAAGGGATCTAGTAAATCCACAAATCTTATTACACTTCGAACTCTAGTGATTCTATCATACATTGTTGTGTTCGTATTACCAATAGATGCCTTGCATGGAACAGGTTTCGGTTTTCTGAATTTCCATTTTGTTAAAAATAGATAGACCTATTTACATTTGAAGTGTTCGGATGTTTAATTATCCACTGAAAGGTTATAAGTATGTACAAAGTACGCTCGGCCATATAATATCCGTTTAGCATGAAATTGGCACGCATTGCACAGTCGACATATTAATGAGTTCACAACAATGCACATTTGATCATCAACCATTCATCACTGTTTTGCACGTCAAAAAAGTGACTAGATCCTTATTTTTTTCTTTTCTTTCTATTTATTCAATAATTAATTAATTTCGATATGAACCACTGCATACAGTAACTGCTGATTCGCATGATTATGTACCGTACCCTACATTGGAGATACAATATATGATAGAAACAAAATGCTCAAAATGCACAATTGAATTTAAAATAATGAGGAATCAAAATACACCCAAGAAAATTCAACATAATTATATCGTGAGAGTATCATACGTATAATTAATACAACATTAATACATTCTAGGTATACTATTTCAAAGTATCGAGCAATTTGGCAAACAATACACGTAGTTTAATTTATGCTTTTGTGTTAACAATTGATATTTTGATGGACTAGACATTATGGAAGGTGGAGTCGTGTGGTTTTAGTAGCATAGCCAGGGTCATCTCGGACCAGGGAGGGGGTAGTGGGGCTGAAAATGTCAACGTCGCCAATAAAGGGGTAGGCTTTGCAAACTAATTATTGAAATTATTTAAAAATAAACAATGTGTTAAGTTGTTCTCTTTGTCTAATTTCACGCACATCTATCCACGCATGCAGGAGGAACATCTACCCCCCCCCCCCTTCTCATCCCATTGTATTCGTCATGTGGGATTCCCCAGCCGATGTGACACCATTAATGCATGTCGCAATAGATCCATGGTGATATCGCATTGAATGCAGCATCAATTTAATAACAACCCGTGAGTGGCGTAGCGCCACGGGGTGGGGCATGGGAGTGCACAATTGAGTAAAGAATAATTGAATAAAAACAAACAAAGACGTAAGAGGAAATCCTTTACGAAATAAAGAAATACATAGAGGGTGGGCCCAATAATTCGTGTCCCTACCCCCCCCCCCCCCCCCCCCCCCCCCAAGCCCACTCAATCGGGCCAACCACGCTACGCCACTGAAAACATCACAGCGAAAAGTCTCTTTTTATAGATTATAGTTCATTCAGTCCTCCCACCTCTCTGGTTGACGTCATGATATGAAAACGCTCTGGATCACTTTTTGATCAAATACCCAAGTGTGTATTTGTATTATAGTTATACTTCATTCTTACTCAAACTTGGCAGCATAATTTCCAGTGATCTAGCTAGGCCCAGGGGTTGAAACTGATGTTTTTGTTTTGCTTATACCAGCGTCCTCATTATGCGCAGTTTCGCCGGCCGATTACTTAATTGTACACACTCTAGATATATATATGTGGATATTAAAAGAGAACAACGTATACGAATATAACTTATTCTCGTGTTTGTTTTTGTTACTCTTTGCGGTAAATCTGAGGAGATATATTGGAGTGCATTGTGACCAAGAATGTAAGTTCTATCTTTGTATTTTGTAATTAATTTTAATTTGAACGGAACAACAGTTACATTCATTAATGCGTCCTTTTCTTCGTTTTCATCATGATGAAAAATATAATTATATGAATATAACAATTATTGAATCAACTAACATTATCACTACTATATGAACTACTACTACTACTACTACTACTACTACTACTACTACTACTACTACTACTACTACTACTACTACTACTACTACTACTACTACTAACACTACTAACACTACTACCACTACTACCACTACTACCACTACTACCACTACTACCACTACTACTACTACTAATTCTACTACTACTATACCACCACCACCATCGCAACCATATGCTACATATGAACATAACAATTATTGAATCAACTAACATTATCACTACTATATGAACTACTATACTACTACTACTACTACTACTACTACTACTACTACTACTACTACTACTACTACTACTACTACTACTACTACTACTACTACTACTACTACTTTTACTACTACTACTACTACTACTGTCTACTACTACTACTACTACTACTACTACTACTACTACTACTACTACTACTACTACTACTACTACTACTAGGCCTACTACTACTAGCTACTACTACTACTACTACTACTACTACTACTACTACTACTACTACTACTACTACTACTACTACTACTACTACTACTACTTCTACTACTACTACTATACCACCACCACTACCACCATCGCAACCATATGCTACGTGCCACCACCACCACCGTGCACCACCACCACCACCACCACCACCACCACAACCATATGTACCACCACCACCACCATGCTACATACCACCACCACCGGGCACCACCCCAACTGTGCACTACCACCACCACCACCACCACTACCACCACCATCACCACCACGGTCCACCACCACCACCACCACCACCACCACCACCACCACCACCACCACCACTCTACCACCACCACCACTCTACCACCACCACTATCATCACTACCACCATGTACCGTGCACCGCTATCAACATGCACTCCCACTACCACCACCATCACCACCACCACCTCCACCACCATTACCACACCACCACCACCACCACCACCACCACTATACCACCACCACCACCACTATCATCATAGCTACCACCATGTACCGTGCACCACCATCAACATTGCACTCCCACCACCACCATATACCATCGTGTACCGCAACACCACCACCAC
>JBAMJV010000241.1:100000-149985 GCA_037951105.1 Echinarachnius parma | reverse complement strand
CCTAGAAAGAAATGATATAACTTATTTTAAATGTATGCCTTCAAAATTGAAATGTTTCTTTGAATTTGTGTTCCAAGGCAACTAATGGCGCTCCATAATTATTGTTAGGTCCAACTTAGAGTTAGGTTCAACTTAGAATCTTTGTGGAACACCCCCTGGTTGACTAGTACACCTCATTTTGATCAATTCGCAACGAAATACAAGTGGCAGAATAATGAGCAAAGTTGATTGTGATAGAAAATAATACGGACGAATAAAATGAATTCTAGTTCCACATCTACGTTAGATCGTATTTTGTAATCATTCAGTTTGTTTAGAAAGACTTAAAGGGACCCACCCTGCAAATTTCATTATAATATTAAAAGGACGGGAGGACTCACCTGCAAATGATGGGCGGCGTTCCATGGTGACCGACGGCCGTCTCTCGCCCGACACGTCGGGCTGATCCAGGGTGTCGGCCATGGGTCCGGCCGGGGGGGGAACGTGAACCCGCCGATTCGCTCCCTCGGGATGGGCGCCGGGGGGCCAGTGTGAATGGGACCGTTTTTAAGCTGAGGTTGTAAAGAAAAAGATAATGAATCGAAGTAAATCATGAGTGATTAAACAGACAAATATAAAAGTTTACGTTTAACATATTGTGTTACATTTTTCTTTTCTTCAAATAACACCGTGACCGTGGGTGGGGGGGGGGGGGGGGGCGTGGACCCGCCGATTCGCTCCCTCCGAGGATGGGGGACGGAGGCAGTTTGAACGGGACCTTTTTTAAACTGAAGTTATACAGGAAAAGATAATGAATCAAAGTAAAGTGATAAAACGGACACATTCCATAGTTTACGGTTAAGATAATATGTTGGTGGTGGTGTTGTTGTTTTTTTAATCAAAGAACTTTGTGGCCATGGGGAGGGGGGGGGGGGGGTCGCTCCCTCGGGATGGGGGCCGGGGGTAGTGTGAACAGGACCTTTTTTAAGCTGTAAAGGTTGTAAACAAAGTAATGGAAGTGATTATGAGTGATAACACAGGTACATTCCATAGTTTACTTTTACATTTTCTCACAGAATTTAGTGGCCGATTCGCTCCCTCGGAATGGGGGCCAGGGGCAATGTGAACGGGTCAGCAGAGATAAAAGAAAATTATTATAATACATATTACTTTGTTTAATTCAACAACCACCTTTTTTAGTCAATAGTTTGGTATTGAATGGCTGCCATGTATTTTCCATGTTTGCGAATCCTTTTATAAGAACTCACTTTACAATTAAATGAATCTGCGTTCGAGAAAATAAAGTTATGTATGACAAGTCATGTTACGGCGTGTGTTTTCCTCTTTTCCTGAAAATACTAACATATCAGTGTCGTTGCTATAGGCGAGCACTCTTCACCAACCCCCCCCCCCCCCGACTGAGTTTACCCGATCCGTGCTTCTGCCATTTATATGTTATTGGCAGTTTATTAGGTAAATTGCGAATCGTGTGGTGAGTCATAATAATACTGCGCATGCATGCATGCATGCAAAAGAGGCGGGCGATTTAGTTATTATTTATGTTTATTGCCTGTTCATTGTTAAAGTAGACAATATTGAGGTAAACTGCATTAAATAACATGTTATTGGCTATGTGTATTGCGGAGATTGAACTACTACAGTCTGCAATGACATGTAAAAGACCCAGCTAGGTTTAGTTGTATTTATGTTTATTGCTTATTTCTTGTCAAAGAAGCCAAAATAGAGGGAAAACTGCAGTTAATATAAAGGTTTATGTTTAGTTTCCTGCTGAAATTTAGACTGCACATAAATGGAAGTTCAATTTATGTTGATTGCTTTTCTGCTGTCAAAATAGACCAAAAACATCAGCGAAAACAAAACAAAATATAAGTTACATTATATGTCGTCTGCGGGGAAACTAACAAACGACGTACGATATGTGTAACACTGATACAAAACAATGTATCCATTCTATACCTATCAGAGGCCCATAGGGGAAAATAAACGAATATGCTGTCTCCTAAATGATATAGACGCTAAGAGAAAAGAGATATTTTCAATGAATAGTGTTTTAGTTAGGACAATGAGAAACACATAACAGACATATTTAAAGACCTAAAACAAGTATACGAAAAACACATACAAGATTGGTGACATTCATCGAATATTGAATCAGATGTCTATTGTTCAAATATGCATTATGTATGCACTGCCGCGATGGCTTGATTAGATGAGAATTCAGAAAGACATCCATACTTATATTCAACCAATCATAAACAGATGTGTGAGGTCAAATGAAGTCCGAATAATGTAATGATGCCTCGGACGTGCGTTTTCTATAATTATAAAAAAAAGTCCCTCAAAATTACTAAGGCAACGCTCTGTGTATAAATCGATATCCAAATAACGTGCACCATTATATTTACACTTTGAAAGTAATTGAACTCAATTTGCCACACTTGTCAATCATTCGTGTATATCGGGTCAAATAAAGGCCGAACACTTTTGCTGTATCAAAAACGTTTTCAACGGGAAAATATCAGCAAGTTTCTAGTACGCGTTGATCCGATCTCAACAAATAACATGCAATACAATGCTTTATGCGTGCATTATTAAACATTGCTAAATTAAATCGCTACTACAAAAAACCCGGATGATTTCAGGATATTTTTATTTTAAAGTTGTGTGCGCCCCTCCTCTACAACACATCCTAACAATTGTACCTATTGATCGGTAGGAATCACTGTGTAACGATGCATAGACACCCTACTAAATTTCAAGTAGATACTGTATACATATTATATAATTAGGCACTACTGCAATAATTATATAACAAATGGACGTTGAGCACGATCAGGTCAGTAAGTTCAGACCATCGATATACGTACACAAAAATATAATTATGTCGATGGTTCAGACCAAGCAAGTATAAAGCGTGCCCCCAAAACAACAACAACAACAAAACAAAAATTAAAGCAACGACCAATATAATGCACCTAATTCACCCCATTATTATACCGACATCCAAAATACGCATTAAGTATGTATGCGCTTCTAAAAATGGCTAAAATTAATTTGACATTGACAGGATTGAGTAAGACAGCTCTACCCAAAAAAATGTAAGTGGCGTGATAGTGTGATGTGAGGTCAAATACAAAGTGACCACTGGTGACAAGAGTGTCAAATCATTATAATTTGACCAGTTCGGCGTTATACCTAGACCACACGAGAGAGAGGGATGGAGATAGAGAGAAGGGAAAGGGAAGGGAGAGAAATCCACAGAGAGAACGAGGAAAAGACGGGGGAAACCCAGATAATAATGGTATAGAAAGAGTAGCTATATAGAGAAAGAGAGTAGGGAAAAGAAAGTGTAAGGAGAGAGTGGGGAAAGGAAACTTGAAAGATGGAGAGGGAGAGAGAAGGGTGAGAGGGGTGGGGGGGGGGGGGAGAGGGGGGGGGGGGGCGGTTAGCGAGTAATTACAAACTATGATGAGATAGATAGACAGACCGACATGGTTGTGAAAGAGAGATACCATAATGTATAAGAAAAAGTTAGGAAAGAAGTGGAAGAGATAGAGAGGGGGTGGAGGGGGATAGCGAGTAATTACAAACTTTGATGAGATAGATAGACAAACCGACGTGGTTGTGAAAGAGAAATACCATAATTATAAGCAAGAGTTAGACAGAGAGAAAATGGAAGAGAAATATATATAAGAGGGGAGAGAGATAGCGAGATGGATAAATAGAATGGTTGTCCACCATATCCATAGGTAAAATAAAATGTAGATGGTATAGCAGAATTAGGACGAAGCTAATTTATTTTAATTTCATCATGACATTTCCAGTGCAGCACTTGCGGGCACCATGGTAATTATATCGAGTTAAAAACAAAAAATCTCTATTTTTCGAAGATAAAATGAACAAAGACTAAAATCCCGAAGGGTATTGGGAACATTTGAGAAAGAAATCAAATTAGTTTAGAAATTAACGGAATAAATCGAATTCCAATAAAATATGTATAATTTTATAATGAAGAAGAGGAAAAGAAAAGAAAACAGATCCGGAACTGTCCTTTCGCGGGGCCTTCGCCATTTTTCTCTCGGGAAAATGAAATTAGTGATCGCATCCATTACTGACTGCATTGCTTTTATAATACAAAGCATAATAATATTATATTCCATAATTTATCTCTCCCTCTCTGTATAACGTATTATATTACTTTCAGCGGGGCATATTATTGAGAAAAAAATCTCTGTCGGATAATGATTTTCCAACCAGTTCCAAATGTGACGCGGACTCGATTTGAATTTCAGTTGGAACATATCCCATGGACTTGCAATGTGAACAGTATACATATTATTCGCACGTCAGTTCACACACATTGTACACAAAATTGGAAGCATCGAAGATTGCACTTTGGAAAAGGTTACTTCAAAGATCAACTAAAAAAAGTATATTTATTTAGTTCAAAATGTTTAAAGTAACCCAACTTTAAAAGGATACACTTTATAGCATGAATAGGTGCGTCTAAAATTACACTTTGACATTCCAATAAAAGAGGATGGCTTGTTTTAAATGAATAATTTTATTTTATATACCATTAAATATTTAATGATCGCATCTATACGTTCCAATTGATATTTTGATAATAGGCCACGGAGTGAGGTATAAATAAAATAAGTAAAATACAGGCACAATATACTGAAATAGGCATTATATCGCAATACATGAATTGACCAAGTAGTATTTCGCCCTTTTAAACTCGATGACTTATGCCCGGCGCAGACAGAGCCTACTCGACCCTATCCGACTAGTTTTCAGCCTGATTAACTCAGTATGTGCTGCCTATAAGGACTCCGTTTTTTTTCCAGCCAAGTGCCAGTCGGAGGTCATTCAAGGCCGATTCAACATGTTGGATCGGCTCCGACTGAGCGAAACTGACTCTAGCCTGACTGAAAACCAGTCGGATCGGGTCGAGTCGGCTCTGTCTGCGCCGGGCTTTATGTCATTATGTGAAAGGTGTTGCTGCATGCTTTTCCTGGACGATACAACCAACATTCATTGGTGTAGTCTTTTTATTCTGACAGGATATTTTGTTTGTAGGCGACCGTAGTGAAACGGATCGGTAATTTTCTTTATAATATGATGACATATGTAGGACCTCCCTTTTGGAATAAGGTTACATCTTGTGAACAATTTCTGCTTTAAAAAAAAAGACAAAAAAACTAGGACAAAATCTTACGAAAACATCACGAAGTAAGCCGTTTATTTGCCACATTTTCTCCGAATTGCACTCTCTGCGAGAGCAATTCAAATGAATCTATATGTTGTGTTGTCACTTTTATCTTAAATAGTTTCTGTATTCCTAATGCTTTGTTTTGCCAAACATCGGGTAGATTTACGAAAAGTAGCCAGCTTTGAAAGCCGTCTGTAAATATTTATGCAAGTAAGTGCGTTTCAATTATCTGAAGCCTCACTTTGCTTCACGAGAGTTTATAGCGATGTGAAATATATCGCGAGATAAGATCAAAAATAGAGGTACCGTTTGTTCGAAAACATGTCGTTGTCACATATCACCGGATAGCGTTGACGAACGCCAGACGGAAAGCAACATTTTCATCCGTTCGTCTCAGTTCGTATGCGTTTCTTGTTCGGCGAATGCGTTAATCCCTTGTCAGGCGATGTAGGTTGTTTTATCCAGCGGAAAGTTTTGTGCATGAAGACAACTTTCACCACCGGATAATTTGATTTTGCAAAGTTTCTATCCGCTGGGCATCAGCTTACGCCATCCGGTGACAACACCCTAAACATGCCGTTGGCAAGATTTCGAACTTTTTAAACAACCAAAAACGCTGTTTAAGCCGGTCCCTCTAACAACGTTGTTTAAAATTTTGAACAACCAAGATCTGGTTGCTCAAAATGTTAAACAATGTTGTTAGAGGGACCGGCTTAAAAAGCCAAAAATGCTGTTTAAGCCGGTCCCTCTGACAACATTGTTTAGAATTTTGAACAACCAACATCTTGGTTATTCAAAATTTTAAACAACGTTGTTAGAGGGACCGGCTTAAACAGCGTTTTTGATTGTTTAAAAAGTTGTTTAATTTTTTTTACTGTGAATGATAGACTTACTCTTAAAACAGGAAGCTTAGAAAAGTACGGTATGTATTATTTTACTAATTTTGATGAAACAGTTCTCTTCTTATTATTCTCTTCTTAATATTGGAAGCTAATTTCTTTCCAGGGTAGACATATCCTTTAAACTAGGCGCGTACATTAAGCCCTTGTCACATATCACCGGATAGTGTAACGGTTAAAGGCCCGATATAACCTAAGTAACATTTTCAATTCGTTCGTCTCCGGACCGTTCGTATGCGTTTATCGTCAGTTCCTCGTCAGGCGATGTATGATGTTCTATCCGGCGGAATGTGTTGTGCATGAAGCAATTACAGAGACGAGTTTTACCACCGGATAATTTGATTTCGCTAATTTTCTATTCGTCGCGCATCCGTTTACGCTATCCGGTGATATGTGACCGGGTCTTTACGGACGCCCGACGGAGAGCCAAATATTCAATTTGTTCGTCTCCGTTAATATGCGTTTCTTGTCTGTTTCTTGTTCGGCAAATGTTCCTTGTCAGGCGATGTCTGTTGTTTTATCTGGTGGAAAGTTTTGAGCATCCGGCCATGGATTCGACTTTCACCACCGGATAATTTGATTTCGCAAGTTTTCTATTTGTTGGGCATCCGTTAAGGCTATCCGGAGATATGTGACAGGGGCTTTAGCTACCCTCGATCACTCTTTATAGGCTCCCGGTCCCCCACAACTAATAAGCGAGTCACAATGAAATTACGCCTTGAGATATTTTCTCCGTTCCTTGCAATAATTGGAGCGAGCAAAAAAAGCAAATGCATAATTATTCCGTTCGTTTAATAAACTTAAACAAAAACTTGTTTTCGAATCTTCCTTTTTGTTGCCTTTGTAGATCGAACAACACATTCCTTAATTGTTTTTATTGCCTAAAGGAATGTAATTTTCCAAGTAAATTGACAAAACAAATAATACATTCCGGGCAAAATAAAAAATCTGTACCGTCTATTTACCTTACAGGTGGCTCTCACAATTATCATTATACTAATCTGTTTGTTATGTTTGAACAAACAAACGTCATAACGAAGACAACATTAAAGAAATAATCTAAAAACGTTGATCTCAATACAACTAAATTAATTTTGATGTGGAAGATGACCACCCAAAATGTTGGAGGTAAATTTACGTAGAAAACTCTTCTGCTTGTGAAACTCGATCGATATACCTGAATGTTTCAATTCCAATTATAAACAAATCATAAATCACGAACTTAAACCAGAATTATGTTATCATACGCTGTGTCATGACTTAAATAATGTTTAGATACAGATAAAACACATTTTCCGCATATAATTCAAATTGAGTAATTTCTAAAATACAAGAAACATCTCTGCTTCATAAACAGGTTTCAATGTTTTTTTTGATAATATTAGTTATTCATAATATTTATAATATGATGACTATTATCATGATTATGTTTCTCTATGAAGCTACCTTGTTGATACGATCCTGAGATTTATTTTGGAATCCGTGATACAATTATGAAAAAAACAAATCAAAATCATAATTATAGTATTGTCTCATATTTCTATATAATTATGTGCGCATTCGAAACTTGGTTTGTTACGAGATTATATCATTATAATAATGAATGGAATTATGTTCAGAACAACATCGCTACTAATAACAATAAGTGTGGTGAGGAGAATTACTGTCTGAATAAAATTCTCTTGCAAATTAAGCCCACCCATCATTATCTTAATAAATAAAAACAGATAACCTTACCATGGTATAAATAATTATCATTTCAATCAGCAGTATTGTTCGTCGAAAATAGGTTTCTATAAATGTATTGTAATTTCTGTTCTAGAGAGTAATATTGGAATGACTTACGTATATATGTTATTTTGTTTCCAATATCAGCGTAATTAGAAGGATAATTTCCCATTTAATACTGTGGCATAGCTAAGGGGTGGGGAGGGGGAGGGGGGGGGGGGGGCTGTGCCCTCCAATAATTTGGTTAAAAAAACAAACAACATAATGGGAACATCTTTAAAAAAAACAAAGAAATACATAAGGTGTGCCCCCCCAAAAAAAATCAGTCCGACCACACTATATACGCCAATGTCCTATAAAGTATAATCTGTTTTGGTATTCTTTTAATAAAATCGTCTATGTGTGGTTTTTATTTAAATAGTACATACGATCATTGGTCAAGGTAAAGAATCGAGTTTATTTTTGTATGCAAGATAAGGCTAGTGACGTGAGTGGGTGAGTGGAATGTGAAAGTGTTACTATTTTTGCACTTTAATCGTCTTATTTGCGGCATTAGCGTGGAAGACAAGTACGTATACGGGGGGCGCTAAATAGGGAAACGATATTATTGGATAGGACTACACGTATATATAGCAATAAAATTATCGCTAACAAAGTGGTGATACAATTGTCTAACATGAGTGCCAGACGTTAAAATGGGTATTTGAAGTTATTTATATCGAATACAATTATGTTTAAGAAAGTAAGTGATATTCATGGTTCAGTTGATTTCTTGTTTTATATTGGTAGCCAAACAAAGTAAAACATAAAGAAATAAATTGTACATTTACACCTAATACACACATAATGTACCCGCACACACTCACAAACTCACGACAAACACACCGTCACTCACTCAAAAACACACACACACACACACACACACACACACACACACACACACACACATGAGCACACACGCTCAAAAACACACCACAAATACACAAACATACCCCTACACTCATACACTCGACAGACCCACAAACATGGGCCCGTATTCACAAATGAGGTTTGTAGGAGGTTTGTACAAACCATGGTTTATCCATGGTCTACATCTATGGAGTGCCATTTGTAAACTGATGGAGAGAGAATGTAAACCCCTTACTTGTTAACAATGTTGATGGTACACATTTACAAAATGCACCAAATAAATGTTTGTCTTCTCACATGGTGAAATTTGCTGGTTAGCAAGCACCAACAGTCATATCATTATAAATTAGAAATTGTTTTGTATACGAGCAGCACTCCATAGATGTAGAAACCTCCTACAAACCTCCTTTGTAAATACGGGCCAAAGTTATTGAGGAACCCATGCACGTCATCACGTCATTCCCTCGGGTCAAGTGTTCAGTTAGACATCCTACCTATCGCTCACTCTACTTCGACTCCAGGGGGGGACAGTGTTTCACAACGATTCAAAGTTGAACCTAACTCTAAGTTGGACCTTACTATTATGGAAAGCCGTTAGTTAGTTTCTTTTGTAACATTGTTAAAACAGTTCTTTTTGAAAAGGCATTCATGTTTAACGATAGAAATCTGTTATATTTGTTATAATGATGGATCCTTAAAATATTGATACTATACTTGTATTTTTAGCTTTTGAGTATGTTTTTATTCCAAGGCTACAAATGGCTTTCCATAATTTTTAGGTCCAACTTAGAATCTTTTGAGGGGGCACTTGAAATATTGGCGGCACACTTTGTGCATTTCTAAGAACTAAGGATTTCCTACTTTTGAGTGTGTGAAATTTCTTCAAATATTGGGAGACACGTGCCCCTTAATTAAACGTTTAAATATGATTTTCCACTTATGTTTGTAAAGTTTTCTTCATATTATTGTGGGACGCATGCCCCTTCCCCGTAGCCATGCACCTTAAAACCTTGCCCGGGAGCGTGGGCTTTTTGGATGGACAACTTGGAGGGTGGGGAGGGGAGGGGGGGGGGGGGGTGTGGGTCACCACCAGTCCTTTCATGTTAGTTAAAGTTAAAGTCTTTCCCGTACCAATGTTGGCACATAAGGCGGCGCCTATCTCCGTTTCAATAGCCCTAGGCCACACGTCTACTAAATCTCCTTTCATGTAGAAGCTATTAAAAGTCATCCGCCCGCCATCCTGTTATGTGGCACGAATATAAATTAAACAAACCATGACAGCCAGTGGCGTGTTAATAGCTTTATAGGCATGCAGCTGATCTGATATGCATGGGAGCACCGCACATTGAATCAAATTGAATTATATTGAAATTGTTTTATTGATTAAAACGGGTTTATGTATATCTTATGAATTATTTTATGTTTTATCACATTTGCCCCGTTTCAAGTATTATTGCTTATTGCTTTGGACAGATCGTTGGGGTGGGGATGGGTACGTACCTCCCGCCCCCCCCCCCCCGCCCCACCCAATCGTAGTTACACTGCTAATTGCACCTTTAGTTGAGGGGCACATAGTTACTGCGCCCTTCACTGGAATGCATCCCCCCCCCCCCCCCCCCATCATATCAGGCTCCCCATTCTCCTATCTAGATTGCGGATGTGGCTTCACCCCTCATTCGTCTCGTCTGACTATTCCCAGAGCAGAGGGTTCTTTGAATAATGTCAGAGTAGATACAGTGACTGTATAATTTGTAGACGAATACCATACGGACACAATCATATATTGACGCATAGATACAAAGTCATGCTCATCATATCGAGATTGCTTTATCATCTTTCGCCATGCATCGCTTTGGGGAACTTTCTTTGTATAATTTTAAAGTAGATACAGTGAACACATAGTACATACTGTTCTGGACCCCCTCCCTCCCCCTAATAAATAAATAAATAAATACATACATAAATAAAATACAAATAAAGAGGAAATTCGGCAAATGCTAGTATATAACACGTGTTATTTTTCAGTACCTGACTGAGGGTGTGGCGAGGCTCTTCCCATCTATCTGCACCGCCGGAGCCGGTGGCTTCTGCAGCATCCCGCCGAGCCGCTCATAGCGCATCCTGGCGCCGCAGTTTCTTCTGTAGACTCTATAGAGTAGGAACGCCAGTCCCGCTAGAACAACGGCGCCGCATAAAGCGCCTACTATGATCCCGGCGACGGGTACTGTGAGAAAGAAGCAAAAAGGTGGAATAAAGATGTTTAATAACAGTTTGTTTACACATTTAAATTGGAAACATAAACTGTCACCCTTGAATATCTCCTCTATAGACTCAGTAGAGTAGGAACGCCAGTCCAGCTAGAACAACGGGCCAACGGCACCGCGCATAACGCGCCTATTCTATGATCCCGGCTACGGGTACTGTGTGAAATGAATCAAACAAAGAGGAATAAACATGTTTACTAAACAGTTAATTAACATTTAGATTTGAAACATAATCTGTCAAGATACAACATGACAAATTCATCGGCTTTACTGCATCACGTGACCGCATGAACTGCTGTAGATGGCCGATAGAGTAGAAACGCCAGTCCAGCTATAGAACAACGGCACCACAAAAAGCTGGTTCTATGATCCCGGCTACGGGTACTATGAAATGAAGCAAAAAGGAAAAATACAGTTGTTTAATTAACAGTATAAATTATACATATTGAAATTGGATCTTCTGCCATAAGACTACCACGACCAGTGGTCCATATCAACGGGCTGACTGCATTTAGGGAGGCTGCCCTACCAGTCATCGGAACAATGCAGCCTCCTCCTTAGTCACATCTACTTTAAAGGGACTTAGTCCAAATCCTCCAAACTTAATGGAACTCTAGTGGTTCTCTCTTACCTTATCATATTCATATTAACAATAAAAGCACGGGACAGGTTTCGGTTTTTAAAATTTCCATTTCGTTCAAAAGATATTTACGATTGAAGTGTTCAGATGTTAAATTGTCTACGGGATAATTTAAGCCGTGTACAAAGTAAGTACAATGATTAAGTGAATATCACTTTGCATTTTTGCTCATATCTCAGCCAAAAAACATCCAATTAACGTGAAATTTCCACACTTTTATTTGTGGTCATATCAGATCACACCAATACAAATTGTATTAATCACTCATCAGTTTTTGCACTTATCAACAAAGTTACTAGATCCCTTTAAAAGGGAACCATGTGATTTTTTTTTCACTATGCACTCCCCATATCATTGTAAAGACGATGGAAATAGTATTATATACACCATGGCACCTCTGTATGGCATACACAACACTTCATCCCAGTATAGCTTCCTGTATAGCTGCCAAAGAGATTATCGCATCAAGTATCAAGTAACAAATTAGTATGTGAGTGTGTTATGTGCATACATTTCTACCTGTATTGTGGCAATAAGGGTACTCTATACTGATGTCAAATTTATTTTGAGGCTATATTAAAAAAAAACACTTTCAACCATCTCAACTTTCGAATGAAAGCAAATATAATCAAAATCCCAACTTGAGGCGCTTGACACGAAGTATAATACACTGAACAGCCCGATAAACTCGATTATTAGAGCACTTGTGTATACCGTTACCAATGGTTACCAACAGAAGCTTATACAAGACATACACCACCATGCATTGGTAGAAATCTAGTTAGCCGACCAATTTATGATCGTTGCCTTGGCAACGGAGAAATGGATGAATACAGTGATAATTGGTTTAGCTATCTCTTACAGTCGTTCTTACGAAACCTCCGTGTCACCTTCGCCAGGTTTTACTTTTATCTATCTTCATCACAGGTACACAGGGTGCTATAAATATATATATATATATACAGTATATACCAACTATATGGACAATTGATTATATACATGTATTAGGATATTCCATCCATATTTTGACTACGGCCATTCCAATTTATAAAATAAATGATGTTAAATTTAGTTTCAAAAGTTAACAATAATGACAATGATTTACCATAGTTTGATATAATTGATCGGAAAACGTATGACTACTTCGAAGGGATATGGCTAATGTTAATTGTTGTCCTCGTGAACAAACATACTGTACATTATATAAATTCTCATCTTATCGTTATTAAAATCTCAAGAGTGCCATAACAACATCGTAGGCAACACATTATGTTATTAAAACAAACACAATTTCCATTCTTTCTTGCATCCGGTCGTACTATCTTTATACATATTCTCGATATATTATTCGCGTTCATCTTTCTATGTTGGTTCTCAGCCATTTCTGTCGTTCATTATTTTATTTTTATATTAAAGTTATCGTTCACGTTTTCTTGCAGTTCTCTGTTTCTCTTCTCAATTGATTCTTTTTAATGATCTTCTCAATGTCCCATCTCTCCTTACATTGTTATAATACATTAATACAATATTCTGTCATCTTAAAGTGATCTAGTAACGTTGGTTGCATGTGAAAAGGTGATGAATGGGCTAATGACTGTGTACTTTTTGTGATCTGATATGTCCTCTGAGTATTGTGTGAAAATGTCACGTTAAATGGATGTTAAATGGCCGAGTACTGGGCGAAAATGCAAAGTGATATTTGCTATCTCGTTGCACTGACTTTGTACACAGTTTGTATCCAGCGGATAGTCATAAATCAGAACACTTCAATCGTAAATATCTTTCTAACGAAAGGGAAATTCGAAAAACCCGTCCCATGCTCATTATTGTTAAAGTGTTTATTCAAAGAAAAAGCAACATTAGCCAAGTTTCATCTTTCCAAAAAGTTCAAATCATACAGAAAATGAAAATATCACTTTCCAAGTACTCGCACATCCGAAAATTAAAACAAAAATGAAAATACTAAACGCTGCTTCAAAACCACAATCGAGACGAGCGGGGTCCGATAGCTGGGTGTGTTGTACTGACGTAGAGCGAGGGGTTATCCAATCAGAAGCCTCGGTTTCTACCACATTATATACCGGATTTATACCCCATTTATACCCCTTTATACCGGGGATTCCGTGGTTGTTTAAACTATTTTCTATACAATTATCGTGGTTTAAACTGTTTGAACTAATAAAACAACAGTTTATATTCGTTGTAAAGTTATTCTTTTATTCATTAATGTGTCTGATAAAGTAAAAATAGGTAAATAAATCACCTAGTCTGCGAGTTGAATCATACTCGCCGGCAGCATGCATGATACGTGGAGAGCTAGCCTCGACCGTGCGCATATATATTATGCGGTGGACAATGCATGCATGCGATATAATAGCGGCGCGCTAGTGCAGTGTATGTAGCTCGCTTCAATTCAGCTCGCGTAAAGTGCACTATTATCAGCTGTTTTTGCAGGTAATTGTTCTCGTATTTTGTTTTAAAAGCCCTACAAACATATAAGTAAAATAAGAGATAGTCTAGAATAGGTGTGATCGTAATAATCTTGCATTTTCGTTCCTTTTCGGAGCATTTTAAAAGTGCAATTACTTACAAGGCAGTCATGGCAGTTGGCGTGCAGCTAGCTAGGTATAGCTATGGAGCACAGCCTGTCTCGCGGAGCGGTGCTGCTGAAACTCTAGTGCGTGTTCGTATCATTCAACTGACGGGCATTTCTTTTTTCGAGGCACGTTCAATTTGCGTCTCTCAATTTGTCAAACAAATCTCTAATTTTGGGAAAATAACCACTCATACGGTAAAATATCTACTTTTACACTAACATTGGGCAATTCTAGATTTTTGTTTCTTCATTTCCGATGTTGCAAAACGAGCGAGCGATGGACGTTGTAAACAAAATAATGCACGCAAACTGATGCTACCGCGATATAGCAGAGAATTCACCCCCTCGTCACACGTCATCGACATAAGCGGCGAGATCGGGGTGAATTTGGGCCTGGTTTGGAGGGTGAATTTTTCTCATTTTCAATTTCGATTTAAAAATATTTAAAAAAATTCAAAAAATCTGAATTTCTCGAGGCTTGTTAAGTACAAGATTACCTTCACAATCATACCAAATTCGACTCAATTTATAATCAATGAGCGAACCGTTTAATAACAGTACAAAAAGGTATGAGGGAACCAGTAGTTTTTAAAAGTAAGTTTTGTGGATTTGGACAATGTCACTAGATCCCTTTAACACATCGACCCCTCTCGCATAACTTACGGTGGACATGTGCAAGGATTGTGGAGTATCTTTGGGGGGGGGGGGGGGGGGGCACATATACAGCCAAGCAGTGCTGAAAACCTTGCTTAATGGGGCGTGGGGGGCAACATAGCAAGAAAACATAACCATCAAACCATGGGTGTATAACTGTTTGCATGGATGGAGGGGGGGGGGGGGGGGTATATGCCCGCATGCCCCCCCCCCCCCCCCCCCCTCTGGAGTCACCACCGAATAACATTCATCTATCACCACCTGCATTCTGCAATTAAAAGTCGGCAGGAATCAGTCGTTTTATAAGATCAAGGCCGACCGGAGAAATACAACAAATGAGAACGTGAAATCTTTTTTTCCGGATCACTTCGTTAAAGTTAATGGATGATTCATTCTGTTTCACACACCGAGAAATATATAGAAATGCAGAAGAGAAATATTATTCGTGGCAAGGTATTGATTTGTTTTGCGTCAAGCGAACTAGGACGATCTTGAGAGCGCTTCAAAAAGCTTTACGTGTGAGAACATTTTACTTATTATTGACCTTTAGCAAAGCGAATATTAGTTAAGTGCACTATTTACATGACATAATTATACTCGACAAGGATGTTGGTTAAAGGGATAGAACAGTTTTGGTCAGACAGAATTTATAATTAAAGTTATCATTAAAAACTAACACTTAGAATTGACAGGGCTGTTTTGATTAAAAAACAGATGTTAACACAAGATGGCGCCCTCCAGACACCACACGTTTCAAACATTTGTTAAAAATGTGAATGTGATGTTTCTTCGAAATAATTATTCAATAGAGAGATCCTCAAAAAACAAATTTAAACCCGTTTTGGTATATTTAGCTCATCCGGCCCGAAGGGCCCGATGAGCTTATGCCATGGCGTGGCGTCCGTCGTCCGTCCGTCCGTCCTTCCGTCCGTCCGTCCGTCCGTCCGCCCGTCCACAGTTTTCAAAATGCTTCTTCTTCGTTATTTTTCAACCGATTTTGATTCTGATTGTTTCATAAGATAGGGCTAGGAGGGGGATTTAAAACTTCTACACAGAATTTTGAAATTGTTCTCCATTAATTAATTATGGTAATTTATGCAAATTTATTCCAAAAATCACAAAAAATGCTTCTTCTCCTTCATTTCTCGACCGATTTTGATTTGGTTTGCTTTATCTGGTAGAGCTAACTTTGGTACACTAAACTTCTACACAGAATTTTGAAATTTTTCTCCATTAATTAATTATGGTAATTTTGTATTTATTTATTTATTTATTTTTTATTTTTTATTTATTTATTTATTTATTTATTTTTATTTATTTTTATTTTATTAAAAAAAAAAAAAAATTGGGTTATTTTTTTTACATTTTTAAATTAATTAATTTATTTATTTATTATTATTATTATTATTTATTTTATTTTTTTCCCATGTCCCTTCTGGGGCGTCAAATTTATATTTTGTTTGCTCTAATTAAAAAAAAAAAAAATGTTATGTCCCTTCCAGGGCAGTTTTTGACCAGTTGAAAAGTGTACCACATGCAATTTGCGATATTTGATATTGCGAGATGCCGGATGAGCGCTACGTCATTGACGTTCTGGTTTAAAGATAATTTAGGATTTAAAAAAATATTCTTAAATGTTTGAATAAAAGTTGGTCCTCAACATTTATTCCAATCGGATATACGTATTCATATTTTAGCTGATTCTGAACAGATTTTGATCAAACAAAATTGATTCTGTCTGTAAATTGTGTGCTCTTTTAAATTGTACACTTAGTTTGTTATTACCTCACAACAACATATTTATCGGAGCGCCTTGTAAACCAAAACTGAACTATATATTTAAAATGCAAACCTTTTCCAAATTAGATGTGTAATTGGCTTTTTAAACATAGTGCGTAATGTATACATTTGCATTTAACTTACAATTGGATCTAGTAACGTTCTAAGCATTGTCCGCGAAAATTGACGCGCGAAAGAACAAAACTAGCATGAGTTGCATAAAGACCTTAGACTGAAGTATTCTGTTTTTGTATGTAGAATTTTACAAACGTAAATGTTACATTAAAGCATCGAAACGTTCAGGAAAATGCAACTTTGATTTTCATTTTCATTACCAAACAATTTACATTCACAATAGATAGCAATATTAATTTTGACTGCTATTACAAAAACAAATCTGCAACAACGGAAAAAAGACACCTATCAAGACAACAATCGCTGACATTTGGGAAGCCAATGTCGGGATAGATTTCTCTATAAATAAGCCATTCTCCGAAGTAATGACAAGGCAAATATTTTATCCGGCATTATTCGACACTTTCCAAACATTTTAGCGCAATTGGAAGATTGAAAGCTTCGCTTTGTACACACTGAATGTCAACATGGCGTTTCAACAGAACACCTTTTTTCCCCTTATTTTCTCAAACAAACGCACGTTACAATATGTACTCCAAGGAATCGTTTAGATGGAAGAAAGAGAAAGGGAGAAATGGTGCGCTTAAATGTTACATTTTAGTTTTGTTCGCACAATAGAACGTAATATCATGCACTTTTTAAAATCCGTTTCGATATATAGTTTCATTCCTGTACCATTATTACGCTTTAAAGCAGGAAACAGTATGGAATTGCTTATTAGGAAGTGAGAACTCATTCGGAATAGGATTGTGGTTATTTGTGCATTACTCATGAGGAGGACACTATAGCGTTTGATAAAATGTGTGTGAGTAGATGGGCGCGGAAGGGATGGGGATGATGCCTTGAATTCATTGGCGTAGGAGGCTGCAGTCCCCCTGAAGTTTTGAAAACGGCGATATTCGGGAAAAACGCCCCTGAAATTCGCGCAAACATGCCATATTCGGGAAAACAAAGAAGGTACTGTATGCAGAACTAATTTTAGCAACAACAAGAAAACACACGCCCTTCGCACTCTCACTTCATGATTAGCGGCTACTAAAAAAAAGAAGATAAACTAAAAAGAAGAAAAAAAAACGATGTATACGTGACTGATTTGTAAACATATAGGTTGATTGCACGAGTTGACAAGCGCGTTTATTCTGAATTAAACTCTTGCAAAAAACGTATTCAAGTTTAAATGCCAATACAGGAAATCGCGATTTGTTTGTGAATGAAGGAAACGGGTATGTTCTTTAATATATAAACGATTCTATTTTAGGTATTAAGCTTTTGCGAAACTTAGTCGAACATAAACAAACCAAAAGGAAACGCGAGTCCCGTGATCGGTGTTTGAATGAAGTGGAAGGTCGAATATTGACAATCGCTTCTGTTTTAACATCTTTCCTACTAGAATTTGCAATCTCCATATACTTTAATACATGACCAACCATGTTCAAGTAGGCAATGGGTAAGCTACTTAGAAATTTGAGACGTTATAAGCATCAGACCGTTCGGGACAAAATAAGTGCGTATTTTTCGATGAATGAAGGAAGGAATACGGAAACGTGTTGACAGTCGCTAATACCTTCAATTAAGTTAGAATTTAGAAAACGATTATAAACTAAAACAAATCGCAAACATACGTGATGTTTCGTGAATAAAGAAAGTTTGGTTGAAGGTCGAGTGGGAATTGACAGTCAGTCAGTCAGTCACTGCTATTCTAAGAAAGTATAATTGTATAAAACAAAACACGGCTGAAGAATAAACAAAACACTGGAATAAGTTTAAGTCTTAAGCTGCCTAACGAAACACGAATCGATTATTGTGCGTAGGCATTAAAGCAAGGTACTTATTCGCCAACTCATTGCACTGACTTTGAACACAGTTATAACTTTCCAGTGGATAATTAAAAACCCGAACACTTCAATCGTAAAATAATATCTTTCTGAAAGAAGGTAAATTCGAGAAAAAAAACTTAAACCAGTTTCAGTGTTCTATTGGTAATACGAATACAACACTATATGTTCGACTTGCTAAAGTAAGTTTTGACAATGTTACTAGATCCCTTAAAATAAAGATAAAGTCCTTCCCGTGCCAATATTGGCACATAAGGCGGCGCCTATCTCCGATTCATTAGCCCTTGGCCACATGTCTACTAAATGTATAGCGAAAGCTACATAAGGGGGCCAGTCCTCTTGTAACTCGTGTGATTAACTTTCCCTTCTCCATTTCATAAATGCCGAGCGCCTGGCTAGAAGGCAGAAGGTACCATTTTTAAAGTCTTTGGTATGACCCGGTCAGGGTTCGAACCCGGGACCTACCGTGCATGCATGAGGAGGACACTATAACCGTTAAGCCACCATGCTCAGTCTCCCTTTAATAAAATAACCAAGGGAATTTAAATTAAACATCTGATAAGAACTATGTCCCACGGTGTATAGTAATCTCCCAAGATTGGCATAGTATGAGTTACCAATATAGGTGCAAAGTTTCCCAAAAGTGGCAAAATAAGCGCGGTATAATCTGTGTTTGTTTAATGAATTTAGTATGTTTAGATATCTATTTATTATGAATTGTGTGTTTATTATAATTATTTGTATGATAGAATATTTATTATGTGTTTTGTATCTATTATAATTGTTAGGTACTAATTATATTTGTATGAATGTATTATTTTGTATTATTATGTAGTCTGATGTATGTATTATGTTTTGATGTATTTAGCAAAGGGACGAAGCAGGCTAAGAGGGGGAAGGAAAGAGATCAAAACCCCCCAAAAGGGGTGGGTAACTGACCAATTCCCCCCCCCCCCCTCCTCCCCCTCTTTATAGTAACTACGCCACTTATCAAGTGGTACTTTATCTGTCCATTACTCCGATTGCCATCACCCTGTTCTGCGGAATACTTGGCTTCTTTCGTCGAGCGAGGCGAGGTAGAACCCACATTACTCTCACGTATGGTAATCATAGAGTTGGTTCCACACTTCACCTGTAAGTCGGTGATTTAATCCCGAGTCCAAGAGTCTATTATGCTCAAGCCCATGTTAAAAACTCGAAACAAAATTGTGAGATAGAACCCACATTATTCTCACGTATAATAATTAAAGTTGGTTCCACACTACATCCGTAAGTCGGCGATTTAATCCGCGTGCGATAGTCTAATGCTCATGCCCATGTTTAAAACAAACTTGACAGAAAATGTGAGCTATATTTATAGTGAGAATATACCATATTAAGTTTGTAAACCTTATAATTATGTTTGTAATTGTGTTTACATCCAATACAATTGTTAACATGACATCATTAAAAAATAATGATACATTGTTCGCACAATGATATTTAGTATGTTTGTTAACGTTATGTAACACATAAAGATGTCCACACTATGAACATAATACTTTAGTGACGTCACAAAAGAGAACGAAGCGACACCGAAATGCATTGAGACACACTTTTCAGAATATAATTACCCGGGGAAAAGAGAACCATAACGCTAAGATGAAAATCCTTTATCCTGTATTCAAAATGACGTGATGAAAAATATAAATAATGATATTGCTTTTTAATATTACATAACGTACCATAATTATACCGAAGGCTTTAAAAAAAATGTACTTAGACATATAATTTGATAATACTGTGACGACATATGTCAACACAAGACAGTGTTGAATTAGACAAGAAAAACAGTACGGAACAAAATATATATGATCAAAAATTCAAATGTTGATCCTAAATCTCATGGGAAATCATAACAAGATAATGACACATTACTATATGTCATGTAGTTATATATACTTTTTAAATATTTTTTTATTACAAAAACTTTCTAGCGACTACTATGTCATTCTTGATATAATTATTGAGACACAATTGGATAACAGACTCTCAAAAGTATATACAACTTCCCATGCGATATTTCGCTCAGGCGACTCCCTCATAAATACTACTCATTAAAATGTTCATATACCGTGAGTTGAGATATATATACATTACGTTGTAAAGGTCGCTTTATAAATAAAACGCGATGTTTAGATAATGTTACCGCTACGAATTTATTTAAAAGCGTGTTTGAAAAATATCAGGCGAGAACAAAAAAATGTTCATATATCGTGAGTTGAGATATATAATATACATACATTGTAAAGGTCGCTTTATAAATATAGCGCGATTTTTAGATAATGTTACTGCTATAATAGGCATTGATTTAAAAGCGCATTTGAAACATAATATTATCAGTAAAGAACAAAAACAAATCTAATTTGGACCATAAATCTTATGGGAAATCAGTGGAAGATGAGAAAGAAGTATCAAATGTTTTGACGTTTTCTTCACGCTGCACTTTATAACAATTCGCCAAAAGGCATTATTATGTCAATAATGTACTTCATTATAATCATATTGACGCATATTTGAAGAGCTCTCTTCCAAAAGGCGCTATATCCACTTTTTCAACTTTCGAGGAGAACAGGTTTCTTTGCCCAACTTTGTACACGTAAACTTTCTATATTTTTATTTTGAGTGAGTAATTTGTCGTAAAATGTGGATTCCTAGATAGCTACGTAGCTTATAAATGTAGATATATCGTTAACTAAATGTTTATGGAAAGTGGATTTAGCGCCTTTTTGAATTGAGCTCTTCATTTTTAGATTGGAATTATCACTGTACAAATGCATACGTTAATTATTGAATTTAATTGAAAATGTGTTAAGTATTGTCCACGACATGCAGTGATCCGTTAACTTCATAAGAGTTGTTGTTACAAAAGCGATATACGAGAATTCAATCATATGCCGATATCATTGTAACTTGTACGATTGTTATTGTACAATTTATAGTGAGATTTTTAATAATTATACAAGGAAAATGGTCACCTAGTGAAAGTTGATGTCAAATTTTATCGCCGATCGTTCGCGCGAAGTATCCTAATTCGGATTCGCTTTTCAATTAAATCTCCGTAATTTGGGAAACATTTGACAAAATCAAAACCCATTTCATTCTTCTGTTATACCATAAGTCAAACAACAAGGAACAATAGAATTGTGGAAAATTCCAAGTTATTTTCCTTGAATTTGTCAAGTTAATGGATCACTTTAATGTAAACAAGTATTTGTTCATATAGTTTTACTCATGGTGACCATATAATGTTACACATCATTGTTATTCACAAGTTGTCCACATAATGTTACAAATGAATGCTATCCACAAGTCGTCCACATAATGTTAGACAATGATTTGTGTGTATTCAAAAGTTTTCCGCATAATATTACGCAATAATTTGTGTTTATTCAAAAGGTTTCCACATAATGTTACACAATGATGTGTGTGTTTATTCAAAAGGTTTCCACATAATGTTACACAATGATGTGTGTGTTTATCCAAAAGGTTTCCGCATAATGTTAAACAATGATTTATGTTTTTTAACAAGGTTTCCGCATAATGTTATCAATGATGTATGTGTTTATTCAAAAGGTTTCCCGATAATATTACGCAATAATTTGTGTTCATTCAAAAGGTTTCCGCATAATGTAACCCAATGATGTGTGTGTTTATTCAAAAGGTTTCCACATAATGTTACACAATGATGTGCGTGTTTATTCAAAAGGTTTCCACATAATGTTACACAATGATTTGTGTTTATTCAAAAGGTTTCCACATAATGTTACACAATGATGTGTGTGTTTATTCAAAAGGTTTCCACATAATGTTACACAATGATGTGCGTGTTTATTCAAAAGGTTTCCACATAATGTTACACATGTTTATTAAAAAGGTTTCCACATAATGTTACACAATGATGTGTGTGTTTATTCAAAAGGTTTCCACATACTGTTACACAATGATGTGTGTGTTTATTTAAAAGGTTTCCACATAATGTCACACTTGAGATGTTCATAATGAACACAGATTCGGACAAGACAAATCTGCATACAATATCACACTACCCGTCCTGTTCGCTTCTTGCGATACCTCTTCAATCACGCACCTCGCAGTGCGGATACAATTACCCCGCCTTCACGCGCTCGCCCACACACGGACACACACAAGAAAATTGCTACCCAGTTAAAGGGACACTTCAACTCTGGTTCATATTTAATAATGAAAAAGCGCTTACAGATACTTATCAATCATAATAGGCGCTATATAGATTGTAACGTTAAAGGGGACCACCAGGCAAAGAACAACACATTATTTTGTGTTTTGGTAGTTGGTACCGTTTTGTGATATCAATAATACCCAACATTTTGAAAAGGGTTGTGTAATTCATAAACAAAGCAATTAATTTCCACCACTTACAGAACCACTACTATTTCCTGGTTCCATACGGGCCAACCATTTGCGAGTGCGTCAATGCTATTCACGCGTATGTTTGTAGACAATAGATTCCCGGGTGATTCGTTCGCTCTGCACGCATTAGTCTTCGCAATTCAGACCGCATGAACGCATGCTTTAGAATGGTGATGCGTTTTCCAATTACATTTTTTCTTCTTCTGGAAACATATTTTTGTGAACTTGTTGATGGAATGGAATACTAAAGATGTTGCCTTTCTTGAATAAGAATATTATTTTTGGGTGGGGGTACCCTTTAATATTACAATTATTAAAGGATATTTTCGCGGGGAAACAGGTTTAACAATATTTAGTAGATGAAAAGTCTTATCTTTTGAATGAGTAGGTATGATGCTTATTTTTGGTATACAAATCTGAATAATATCGGTTGAAATATTGAACAAAATATACGGGAAAATGATTCGCTTGAGTTATATGGCTTTGTATAGCTTTGTAAGTATATATCAATGGAGATTAATTTTGTATAAACATGGCTAATAACGGATGAAATAGACAAAATACAAGGCTATACATACGACTGGGAAATACGACAGTCCGTTAAGTAGTGTTGGTAAAGACACGCACATGCATACTTAATATTATATATTTAACCCACAAAATGTTTCTCAATATCTCGTCTTTAAACTCCAAGGCACGAGTCTGAAACTTACAACCAACACTGGCCCTTTAATATGTTTGAGAAGCGTCAAGTATCCAGCATATTAAATGCCACCCGTCATTATAATATACACGCATGATAGAAGAAGAAGCGAATTCCTCAACTTTACGGTATATAGCAGCGCAGTACACACTCGGACGACGCGACAGGTGTTTCAATAATGTACATTATACTAGTTCGTTTCATCACAAGAGAATATATTTTAGTCTTGTCTTTTTGTTATATTGCTCTTCTGTTCTTTTCATCTGATTTAAGAGTGTGGAAAAGTGATGGAAAATCGAGATGGCAATATTATGTATAGCTTGGAAATCAATATAAGTTTCAAATTTTGTTATTTTTAACCGAATCTTTCTCTTGTAATTTGAGTACAACATTATTCATGAAATTTTGTTATGTGTGATTTAAGTCCTGGTGTCGCCTATTATTTTTTGTATGTTTTTTTTGTATAGTATATACTGGACAACAGTATACAATACTTAAACTATGTAACCAATACAAGCATACATTCTTACAACATAATGAATAAAAAATTGAAAACCTATGAAATAAAAACAAAAATAAATATATCGTGAGTCAACGAACAATTAATACCCAGTAATAAACATATCATTAAATACAAAATTAAATTAATATAATATGAACTGCTCTTAAATGCCATTTAGGGTGAATGACACTATTCGCATATTGAATGATAATACGCTTTGAATGACAAATTGGGAACATGGATTTATGTATAAAAATAACTTATACAGTTATTTTTAGTCCAGGGGATTTGATGTATATTAAAAGAAAATTGATTAACGATGCACCATTGCCCATTAACCATTTACCTACGGGAACCATGGGGTGTTTCACTAAAAATTGAATTCATTCAAATATAGAGGAAACTGACTAGTAATATTTTAAATGATTGCAAATGAGCAAGGAAAAATAGGCTTCGCCGGGAATCGAATCCGAGACCTCCGGATTGCTAGACTGGTGCTCAACCTATTGAGCTGCAAAGACCCATGAATGGGGGATGTTCCAATGAAACCCTTTCCCTTTGCTCGATTTGTCAGGAGCTGACTAAAATTGATTTCGTGAAACATATTTCCGGGATTTAGGATGGGATTGATTCTATAGTCACTAAAATCAATTCTAGGCCCAAAATCGATTTTAGTTAGTGCAACCCCCCTGGTATGGTGGGTCCTGCTTTAACTTTCTATGATGATCACAAAATCTAATATGCACCGTATGGAACAAGTTAAGTGCTCTTTCCTTGCTATCATGGCTTGAACAAATAATGCACAAAAAATATATTATTTACAACGTATGCATTGCAAATGGTGCTGTCGCATATCACCGGATAGCGTGAACGGATGCCTGACGGATAGATACATTTGCAAAATCATATTATCCGGTGGTGAATGTTGTCTCCATTGCTGCATGCACACAACTTTCCGCCGGATAAAAACAACGTACATCGCCTGACATGGAGCGCATTTTGCCGAACACGAAACGGGCAAGAAACGCGTTTCGACGGAGACGAGCGCATTGAAAATGTTCCTCTCTGTCGGGCGCCCGTTAACGCTATCCGTTGATATGTGACAAGTGCTAAAAGCTTGCTTCGCAGGTCTATAAAGCCCTTGTGGGAAAGGAGATAACGAAAAGGCGGGGATGTATCCGGTCGTAAATCTATAGTAATCTGCCGTCCTTCCCACGGAATGTTTAAATAACAATGGTTTCCTGCGTCCGGAAAGCCAATTACGGTTTGTATATCTTTTGTTTTATTAATGCGAAGATGAATATGATTCTATTTATATAAAAAATTATGGACAGCGCCCGGACGTTGCTGCCGATTAAAGGTAATCTGTATTAATACTTCTTGGGAAGGAAGTTAAGACACGAACGACCTCTAATCAGTTTCTGTTGCATGTATGAATTTTAATTGAATTTATATTTTAACTTTGATTGAACCTTTATTTCATATCTTTATTTCATAAAGGCAATGACAAAAGAACAACAATAATGATACAACAAAGCACAAATTGATATTCAAGTTGTAAGAATGGGGAAACAACTAGAAAGAGTAAAAACTAAGAAATACATGCCTTATTAAATGATGCCACCAAGTTTATGATTGAATATAAAGTTTAATACATACAACAAAATGTGAAGAATAGGGTATAACTTTCACGTTTGATAAAGTATTTATTGCAACAAAATCTTATTTTATCTCCCGTTTGTTATCATTATAATTTATAGTTGCACACCACAGAACTAAAAAATAAATACAATCCTGTCGTAAACCAATACGATCGAAATTGGCACATGGAGGCTTCTTTAAAAAGACACTTATAGATAATCTGGTTCTTCAAATCCAATAAACATGATTCATCATTTTGCTTAGACATTTCAACACATGATAGAAGCAACTACAAACTTTGAAGCTCGCTTTAAAACAAGGGAATTTCCAACAGGATTTTCTCAGCTCACGCTGGTGGCTCCCTTACATTAAACGGGTCACCTATTGAAGTATCATTATCTTATATTTCGCAAAACAACTTTAATAGGCAGGTGATATTGATACATGGCACAGACAAGGAACAGACAAAGTGATGCATCGATATATTTGAGAATTACCATTTCTCAAGATATTAGCATAAACTATCAATCATCAACATTTTTTTACAGAGTAAACGTTTTGGAAGCGATGTCCCAGACTCTTTATTTTAATTGATTATTGCACCTTTGCAATATATTTTTTTGAGAAGAGGAGAGCTTGACTCACACTGAGATGGAATACTCAACCTGGGGGGTGTTCCACAACGATAAAAAGTTGAACTTAACTCTGAGTTGGACCTAACTGTTATGGAAAGCCGTCAGTTTCTATCTAAAAGTGTTGGAACGGTTATTTCAAAAGGCATACATTACAAGCCAGTAGTATTTGTTATGATTAAGGAACCTTGGAGATATTGATATAAATGTTTGTTGGAAGTTTCAAATATTTGTATTCTTTTCCTTTTGAATTTGTTTATTTTGAATATGTTTCTACAAATGGCTTTCCATAGTTATTAGGTCCAACTTAGAGTTAGGTTCAACTTAGAATCTTTGTGAAACACCCCCTTCTTTGTTGTGTATTTTTTGTTCAGATGAGGAGAGGTAAACTACACTGAGATGAAAAGGAAGAGGGGGTGATGCACTCAGCGTCAATCGGATTCTAAAAGCAAACTTTGATCTTTGTAGCGCGCCATTTTATATTTATGAGGTCAAATTGGTACTGACTTAGTTTATATCAGAGGGGGAATTTTAGGAAAGAAAACGTATTAAGTACTTTGATGCACATCGTTAGGTGAACTGAAGGTGTTGAGAAACATATACTCCAAGGAGCAGTTGAAGGAAAACGTGGTAGAGGTCGTCCACCAATATCTTTGACTGAGGATAATTTATAAAGATGGTGTATGGAGAAGGTCTGAAAGGTGCAACACACTTGGCAGAAGATAATATTGTATGGTAGGTATGCTCTCGTGAGTCGAGAAGACCACATAATCGCTCTGCAGCGCCACCTGAACTTGAACTTGATGATGATGATGATGATGATGAAGATGAAGATGATGATGATGAAGATGATGATAATGGTGAGGATGATGATGAAGATGATGATAATGGTGAGGATGATGATGAAGATGATGATAATGGTGAGGATGATGATGATGATGATGATGATGATGATGATGATGATGATGATGATGATGATGATGGTGGTCACTCACACGAATTACTGCGCATGCGTTTTGCATGCAGAAATAATGAATTCACAGGGGATTAGTACAGAATGACATTCGATCATGGAGCGAAATGATTACATAATAACGCGCATCCTCCAAAATCCAGGTATAAGAAACAACATGAATGCATCTTTTACTTGCCAAAAGTGCCCAAAGCGTAAAGTTTTTACATCCTAATCATTCTAATGATCATGTTCTTGAAAAATCCATGCGTTCTGCTTTGAAATATTTGAAGAGCCGGGGGGGGGGGGGGGGGGGGAGGGGTGCTGAATTTTGGTTGAGGGGACATGAAAACATTTTTTTATAGAAGAATAGGGATATTAAGGATATAGTGAGAGTGGCTCGGCTCCTTAAAATGTTGCCTCTGACGCAACAGGTCTGAATGGTAATGGTTATTGGCCAAATCCCCCGTTAGGAGGCGCCATTTTTAATTCCCCATGACCATGATGGCGATGACGCACGAACGGACCCGGTTATAATTATGAAGAGAGGCCCTGCGGTAACTTTTACCGCCTTCACATTTGTCCTGAGAATAGAAAGATTTGGGCTTTTTTTTATAATAAAGGAATGGTGATTGAGTGTATCCTCGAAATGTCGGGTATGAGCTAGGGTTATGGCAATGTTTTGCCCTGAACGGATGGGCGCAAGAGGTCCATTGAGTTCGAATCTAATTGTTGCCCTGTATTTTTGTTGTAATTCAAGGAGAACTTTCATCTGCATTGTTCTTCTCAACCGAGGGTAGATTTAATACTATGTGTGAACGCAAATTCGTGAGTATACATATATATATGACCTTTTCATAACGTTGCCCTCGGTTTTAGTATACACATGTTGACACGGTTGTAAGTAGCATTTCCCGTTTAATCCTTTTTAGCGATTTTCCGCTCCCCTGATACTGTGATGCGAAATTAAAGAAAAATAGAAATGCAAAATCCCTTCAAAGTAGTTCAGTTTCAGACTGCGAACCTCTTAGTGGCCACCTGTCTATAGCAGCCAACCTGCCTATAGTGGTCACCAATAGTGATCCCATGCAGAGAAAAAACAATATTAGAAAGCCTGTCTATAGTGGCCGCTTTTCTTGCTTCCCTCAGGCGGTAAATATACATACATTTTTTTCAAAACATATTTATATATTTTCAAAACTAAATTGTATTTGCAAGTTGGGCAAATATTATTATGTCCATTAAATGAAATCATTTAAAACTTATTCCTTTAAAAGAAGGCAAGATTATTGTTTTAAGCTTTAAAGGTTCATTGCTCTCGTCGTGATGTTATTTGTATAAAGTTATTATTGATTCTAAATTACTTCGTAAATAAATTGCAGATCATTACCATGCGGATACAGTCGGTAAGATTTCAGAACATTCGCAGTAATACATCTCCATTTTTTATTAAATCGAATAATTATAATGATAAAATGTAAGTTTTTGACCAAAAATTTAAGGTTCATTACACTCTAACTGATGTGATCTAGATAAAGTTTATACTATTTATGCCTAATTACTTCGTAATTGGATATCATTATCGTGCGGAGCCTGCGATGGCTGTTAAGACAAACATATCATTTGTTATACTATCTTAATTACATTTCGAATTCAATAATTATATTAATACATTTAAAACAAATCCAAGCTTTAAAGTTTCATTACACCTGGCTTATTAAATTTTGTCTGTGTAAAATCTACTATTCATTCTAAGATTACCTCGCAATTGCAGATCATTATATTGCGGGGTATGTGATGGTCGCTAAGATTACGTGCGAAATGCAAAACAATATCTTCATCAAAATTAAATAATATTAATCATCGCCAAAATAATACAAAACCCGTCTAAAACCGTATCATCCGCCCCTTTAGATATAACCCTGTTCCCTATACCACTGCTAGATGTTGCAATCTCCAATGAGTTAATACAGGGCCCAACAGGTTCACAAGGAGCGTGTCGTTAGTAATGAAAACCCACTCGCATCATGCGTTTGTCAGTTGTGGTATGGGGGGGGGGGGGGGGGGGGGGGCGCAGTATCTCACTATTCCCACTCGGTGAATGATCGAAATCGGGAAAAAGAGACCTGTATAGCACATATCCGATCCCTTAACTCATTCTTTACGTGATTTTAGTCTTCTATGTATATTTACTCCATGGGATAAGCATGAGTTAATCAGGCTGAAAACCAGTCGGATCGGGTCGAGTCGGCTCTGTCTGCGCCGGGCTTAAAGCCCATCGCACACAGAGCCGACTCGATCCGATCCGACTGGTTTTGAGTCAGGCTAGAGTCGGTTTCGCTCAGTCGTTGCCGATTCAACATGTTGAATCGGCCTCGAATGATATCCGACTGGCTCTTGACCGTTAAAACAGGAGTCTTGAGGCAACGTATACTGAGCTGAACCGACTGAAAACCAGTCGGATCGGGTTTAGTCGGCTTTGTGTGCGGAGGGCTTTAATTGTACAGGTTGGTGCCCGCTTTCTACAGTAAAGCAAGGTCACTTGTCACATTAAGTTTTCGTACTTTGAAGTGATTACCGATATGCACTCAATAACAAGTATTTCACTCGAACGTGATTAGCCTTCATCAGCGCCATCATCAGTGGCAGCAAGGCTGGTATGCTCCTCGGGGAGTTGAGAAAGTATGCAATATCATTGTGTGGGTTTGAAATGTACGCTTTATTTATGCTTGATATTATTATTATTATTATTAACGTGTGGTATACTATAAAAACAACTACCATGACTACAATATCATCATAATAAATTTGTAATGCTGAATGAATGCTTGTTTATAAAGCGATAACACACAGTAAAATAATATACACACACAGTATTGCATAATTATGTTAACCTGTTCCCTTCGTGATGCTGACATCACCACATATTTTGCGCATAGCTCACTAGATTCCCGTTGCCATAGGGTAAAAGGGAGTCTTATTTGACTGGAGCTTAGTGTTTTCATATCTACTGCTGATTTCCAATGAAAATCAATTATGGTCCGATTTTTATTTTCTTCTGTTATTCTGTAATTTGTTTGAGTCTGATAGTTTTTGCGAATATCGAACACATGTATATTATATATCAAGAACAAACTAACAGCATTAATGCATTGTATTTTAAACGTTGAATGTGGACAATACTATCAAATCAAAGAAAAAATGTTTTGTTAATATGAGCCCTATACTAGATTTCGCAAGTCCCATTTTTTTTTACAGGGTATGTATACATGGTCAAGTCATGATAATGTTCCCCTTGGGCAATCTATTGGAATTATATACTTTAAATAATTGATCAAGCAATGTGTCCAACTTGATATAATTTATCACAACTTAACAAACTAACAACATTCATAATATCCACTACTCGCTCCGTGTGTACGCAATAAATAATAGTCCTTCGATGGATCGGATTAAGTTTCGACCCGCGAGGTATGAAACAATATCATGCATCTAATATTACTCGTGTTTACAAAATACGGATATATCAACACGCGATCAGCATAATATGATATTATCCTGCACGCGAAAACTGGGATACTCTAAGGCTATTGACACTAGCTGGCCTCTCTCGAACAAGGCTGATGGTGTTGTCACATATCACCGAATAGCGTAAACGGATGCCCGACGCCGGGATAGAACATTTGCGAAATAAAATTATCCGGTGGTAAAAGTCATCTCCATATAGCTTCATGCACAAGAACATTCCGCTGGATAGAACAACGTACAACGACAAGGAACGCATTCGCCGAACAAGAAAAGAACACAAAACGAAATACGAACGGATAAATAATGTGGCTCTCCGTCGGGCGTCAGATTAACGCTATTCCGTGATTAGTGACAAGGCTAACCCACTACATACCGGAACCTAGGCCCATATTCATAACATCACACTAGCTAATAGTTCGATGCTAAGTCTCTTTATAGATGATAAGGCGAAGTATATAGAATAAATGACCCGTTCACTTTCCAATTAGGGTTAATTTAGTAGGAAATGTAATGCTTACCCACAAAACCGTAGTTAGTGACTAATAAAACTTATCACCTATATTCATCTGAAATTGACTTTCAGAAAATAATTAAACTGGTGGGTGTAGTTGTATGAATATGGGTCAAGGTGCACACTTAATCACTTAATAAGTGGCCAAGCGCGACGCCGTGCGTGCCCACATTTGTCTTGGATCCTGTTTACAGTATAGTAATCGATTGTGCTCTGAATCTTTTTGATATGCGTGATTGACTAATCGACCAGTTTTCCCGTGATCGGGATTTAGAGCGCAACGCCACATACTAATGTCATTGAGTTCTAGCTCTACATAATTTTGTTCACAAGCATACATTTTAGTCAGGCTTGAAAAATATGATAAAGCACCTGCGGCTAATAGCATTCACCCACACATACATGCACATACTCCTACGCCTAGCATTGGAAGTCATTCGATAGTAGATCAGGACCTTCGAAAGAGGCGACATTTGCAACATGTAGCATGACCCCATGTAATATTTGATCTATTACAGTGTCCTAATGTTCGTCACATCAGATTCCTTATAAATACAGGCAATCGGTTATTAACATAGTCGCTCTATAGTGTCTCTATACACATATTGCATTAACATACAACTTGCAGAAAAGGTTAACTGTGAATTACGATCATATTTCATATAATTTCCAAATTAATATTCCTGACATCAGATTTCTTATATGCAATCGGTTAACACAATGGCTCTATATTTTCTTTATACACATATTACATTAACATACAACTTGCAGAAAAGGTTAAAGGGACTTAGTAATATTGTCCGAATCCTCAAAATCCAACTGGAATTCTAGCGGTTCCCTTCATGTCTTGTTGTATTCGTATTAACAATAAAAGCATTAGGTTTCGCTTTTTCAAATTTCCCTTTGGTTAAAAAGATATTTATGATTGAAGTGTTCAGATTTTAAATTATCCATTGGACCACGAAAACCGTGAACAAAGTCAGCGCAATGAGTAAGTGAATATTACTTTGCATTTTTGCTAGTTACTCGGCCAGATAACGTCCATTTAACTTGAAATTTTCACACAATACCCAGTGGACATAATTATCAGATAACAACAATATACATTATATCAACCACTTTATCACTTTTTTTACTTGTCAACAAAGTTACTAGATCCCTTTAACATACAACTTGCAGAAAAGGTTAACTGTTAATTACGATCATATTTCATATAATTTCCCAAAGTTCCTGACATCAGATTCGTTATAAAAACAGGCAATCGGTTGATAACACAGTGGCTCTATAGTTTCTCTATACACATATTAAATTAACATACAACTTGGAGAAAAGGTTAAAAGTTAATTACTATCACGCGTTTAATTACACGCTCGGTGGCTTTTCGTGGATGTCATTACGATACTCGCGCACCTGCTGAGGACCCCCCTTCCCCCCCCCCCCCCCCCCCCATCACCTCTACTACCAACCGCCGGCACCTTCGCACATGTGACTGCACATTAACCAACAACATGCTGTGAAATTGACTCCTATCACCTACTTTAATAGAGTCATAATGCAGAAAGCGATGCAATCGATTGTAAAGTTAAAATTAATAAAATGCAAGTCAGGAAAGTCAAAAAATTAATATGTACATTTGAACCATTTGCAACTAATTGCAACTTTACAATCGACTTTGCAACTATTTCTTCAACGGGGCCATAAACATGCCATAGTCACACGCGCAATAGAGTTGTCTATTGATTGATTATCATTGTTCTTGAATTGAAATGTAAAGTGCACGTCTCATATATTGTATGCTAACTGCGATTAATCTGCATGCATGGGTGGGGAGATCATTAATTCATGACAATTATTCCGTATACTATAGAGCTGTACTTTTTTTTTGTTTTACTTATTTAGAATTCTTGTTGTTTTGTACTCTGCATTCAGATGGTTCACTTTAAAATTTAGATGTAACATTTATTGTATGTGGATAGTACTTGTAGAATCATGTTGCCAGTATACGTTCGTGACAATGATATAGTGAAGTCGGTCGATACAATTTGAATAAATTATGTATCCTCAACGCGAAATAACTCTGTCATTGTAGCGAGCGTCCATGCATGAACGCATAATAATATTGCATAAAAGGATTTTTTTCTCGCTGACAAAGTCATGTCTGAAGTTTGCAATATGGATGAATTGTCGAATGAATTGAACCCAATGCTATAATGATCTCACTGACTTTTCATAAACATGTACCTAACACAATCGTCATGACTACATGAAGCAATAAGGCAATCTAAAGAGGATTCAACGACTAAAGCCCGGCGCAGACAGAGCCGATTCGACCCGATCCGACTGGTTTTCAGTCAGGCTAGATTCAGTTTCGCTCAGTCGGAGCCGATCCAACATGTTGAATCGGCCTCGAATGACCTCCGACTGGCACTCGACTGGAAAAACCGGAGTCCTGAGGCAGCACATAATGAGTTAATCAGGCCGAAAACCAGTCGGATCGGGTCGAGTCGGCTCTGTCTGCGCCGGACTTAACACAATCGTCATAATTGCGGGAAACAATTAAGCGATTCGACATGTCTGAAGAGGCTTTGAACAACGTTGATTTCAGGTGTCTCGCGGCGGCCGCCGTTAAGTATAGCAAGACGTGATTTATATCCAAATGAAGGACAGCACAATTGTGATCGCTGTCACGTTCTCCTCTTGCATGTTATTGCAAACTAATGAACATAATGAATAACATCGTATATAATGAGCAAATTATTGATCTGAAGACCATTTCATCCTGCAATTAAACACAAATCCTAGTAGGCATTTTCTTTGAAAAAAAAAAACGATTTATTTTTTAGTAATCACATCCAGTACATATTTTGCATGCTATCATCTTTCTCTCATTTATCGCAAATGAATGAATTTAATTAATAACATTGAAATAAACGAATTATCTATTTGAAGATCATTTCATCATGCAATTAAACAAGGATCTTGGTAGAAATTTTAAATAGTCACATCCAATTTAATTTGTAGTCACACATAATTATTTTGCTCGCTGTCATGTTCTCTGAATTTTCGCAAATGAATTATTATAATGAATAACATTATTATGAGTAAATTAATGATTTGAAGATCATTTTCACCTTTCAATTAAAACAAATCCAAGTTGACAGATTTCTCTTTCGATACGATTCCTTTTGAATAAGCACATCCAATAACAATATTATTCATACGTATGTGATAAGTTCAATTATATGGCTACCTTCAAAATACGGGCGAGAACTAAACAACAAATATTTAATTGCAATATCAGAACGTAGTCCCAAATTTTGAGTACATTAATGCAGATACAAATATTATAAAGACTTTGTATAATCTACATTGACTAAATAATATTATCATGTTCGCGCCTCATCACGAAAGCCTGGGAAAACACACACACGGTGGCTAGAATTTTTCCCCCCATCTATCTATCCTATCTATCATTCATTCACTATCACTATTGTCGTCAGCTCCCCTAGATAATTACGTTTAATTAGATCAGTTATTAATTATCGATTTGGCGTCTAATCACCTTGTTACGCTTGTAGGTCGTACTGAACTAAACATTTCAGGGGTATGGCTTCCTTAATGCAAATGAAAACAAAAATGCTTCATTATCCCCTTCGGGCAGAAATTATATCTTTATGCTAGAACAATGCCAATTAGGAAAGAAAACGAATCATTTCGTTTTCTCAGCATATCTCAAATTATATTCCGTCACAGTATTTCAGCTTACTATAAACAGAGAGAGTAAGAGCAATTAGAAAGCAAAAATAAGTTGGTTAACCTCTTCGTCAATTTAAGGGCGATGATGTTATTACTAAGCAAAAACGTGTTCTGGATTTATTCGACAAATCTTCTCAAAATACCACGAATGTCAAGTAATTCTTTTAAATTGTACCTGTTTTGAAAGCGATGAAAGAGATAGTATGAATAAATGGAAACTAACATTAACTTTACCTACATTATGAAAATGTCAAATGGCCAAGTTCGAATCCTTAACTTCTTCGTTAATGTAAGTATATATAGGGAGAATGATTGTATCGCGGAACATATCATGTACATTTACAATAAATGTCGATTTAAGAATTTCAACCGACCGTTTTCTCTAAATGTCTCTAAAGTGTGAATCGATCACAACCACAAAAACAACTTTACATACATAATGATTGAATTACGTTGATATATTCCGTCTTTTAGCCGAGCTGTCCATCTTTCTACAGCTTATAATTGTAAGCTCTACAAAAGTAGTGAGAATTCGCTGGTTTTACAGAGTAGAGTAATTTTCTCAATTCAAAGCGGTGCAATTAGCAATATATATATATATATAACATTTAGTGCGACTTCACTAACATACATTACAGTATATGTATCTCTAATATTATGAGCATACAGTTTATTTCTATCCTATATTATATAATCAAGTAACTACTTGAAATATAACATAACATAAGTACAAAGAATACCTTCATTAGTTTTCTTAATTCTATAAATATATTGTACAAGATAAAATCATGGATAAACAAACAAACGATTTTTTTTAATTCAACGCCTCCACGTTTCATTATTCCAAAAACGCATTACCGCACACATTCTGATAATAATACAGGATTCAAATAATCATCGAAATGGATGCAGATGTGCAAAAACAACTCAATTAACCTTATCTCTGGTGATGTTGAAAATTTCCATCCGTGGACTCACACGCTCAATTTGTACAAGCACATGATGACAAGATAAAAACATTGTAGAAAATGAATGACGATTGCATAACACTTTGAATTTCCAGTAATCACACACTAAGAAATGAAGGTTCAAATTTGCATCATTAAGGGTGCAAAACGCTGCTACAATAGCAGCACCTCTCAGGATGCAATTTTGCGCCCAAAAGCGGCGTCTGCACCCCATGGGGTGCACAAATGCACCCTTGGTGTGCCAATACCCCAATTTGGGGTGCAGAATTGCAATTGTAGCAGCGTTTTGCACCATAATTGTACCATATTTGTTTTAGTATGCATGGTAATACGACATTCGTCGAGAGGTATATACTTTATATTTCCTAGGGGGAGTGGTTCAAAACAATCGTTTGTAACAACAACAAAATATGATTGTGGTGAAAAATAAATCAACAATTTTAACAACGGACTACTGTATTAAAATTACTCAGATGCAGTCTCATATATAATCTCTCTAATATCAACAACTAAAAAAGAGAAATTACCTTACTTCTTTGTTCAATAATTGTCTTTTATTTTGTTCTCTTCAAGTATCATAACATACGTGTATTATTTAAGTACAATGGGGTATGCCTAACTTTAAAAACATCAACTTTTAAATAGAGGGTTTTAGAACAAAACATATATAAACATAATAGGGTTGAGAAAAAAAAAACACGATATTATTCTAGAAAGAACTTACCGATTGTTGCAACGCTTAGCGGCATGTCTCCAGTTTTTACAAATTATGTGTTATCCCAGATACAGTTTGACAACGAAATGAAGCTCGACCGACGCACAGCATGCATCTCGCATCTAGCTGCCGAGCTAGCTGTTGCGTGGTAATACAGTAAGCCCTAACAGTGTCAAATAATATGAAATTGCATTGGTTTCTTACGCAAATTGTTGCTTAAAGGCACTGGATGGGCTTGTGCGAACAGCGTGCCCTAGACAAATCACGCAACGAGCTCTTCATCATACTTCAGTGCCGTCCAATCAACGTGCGCGTTGCATCGCCAAGTGATGTACCGATTTGGGATCGTACAGCGCATGTTACAACGTTGCTCATTGGTCAGGCACTCACCCTACGTGCAGATAAAAATGTAGCTACTGCAGAAGTCGAGCAACTTCAACTTAAGTGAATATGCTGTTTCTTTTCCCTCCTTTCTTCTTTCTTTTTTTCAATTTGATATACAAAGGAACATCGACCACTCGTCTCAAGTAACTGCTAGTGACTAATTCGGCGTAAATAATAATTGAATCGGTTGCTATCCGCTTCTCCCAAAAGATTTTACATTTAATTGAATCACATTCTACCAGGAATCGCTGAACGAAAGTATAAATAAGAAAATTCAATTGAAAACGAAAAACTGTCATTCGAAAAGATGAAGAACATGCACTAAGCACGGTGACTCATGCACTTTGAGCTGGATATTGTGATAGATGACAATAAACTCACTGAGAGAAAAATTATTAAAGGGATCTAGTAACATTGTCCAAATCCACCAAAACTTTATACTTAGAACTTTAGTGGTTCTCTCATACCTTGTTGTATTAATGTTGTACTACATTTACCTATATAAGCCTGTTACCGGTTTCGGTTTTCTAATTTCCCTTTCGTTAAAACGATATTTTCGATTGTAAAAGTGTTGGAATGTTAAATTATCCACTGGAAAGTTATAATTGTGTGCAAAGTCAGTGCAATGAGTTAGCGAATATCACTTTGCATTTTCACTCATTTCTTGGCCATATAATATTTGCCCACTTTACTCAGTTTACTAGATCCCTTTTATAAGAGATATTATATTGACCATTATTCTTCGGTTTCATTTCAATCTGAGCGGAGGAAATAAATCAATTCTTATCGCTAGCATTGTAACATTCATGTCACCCGCTCCTCTACCGTTCGTCCTATAAAATCCTATAATATAATTAACCACTTGCCTACCTGAACCTGGTTGGCTATGCATGTACACATGTATAATGTAGCGAAATGAATACAACTGTCATGTACTTTCGGATCCCAGGATGTAACGGGTTAAATTTCATACGAGCTTCGGTCGTAAACATGTATAAGAGTGCGACGAAATACGATCTAACGTAGATGTGTAAATGTTCACATGCATACTGAGTATAATCATTAAAGTAATATCAAGTATGCGCGTTTTATTTCAACAACGCGTGCATATCTGTTTGATTTTTTATAAATAACTCGTATATAACTAGAATTAACATTTTAAACTTTGGTTAACAATACAAATATTTATCATTATCATCGATTACACAACATTATACTTATACTTACAGTAATAGAGTCTTAATTATATACTTCAGACGGGTTTTTTCATTGTCATCGATATCTGTTTAGAACCAGTAATGATAGCAAATAGAGTGAAAGGTGTCTACAGTTAACTTATAATTAAAAGCCAAATGATCTACAGTATTGAAATAAAGACCAGAGAATGTTTGTCACTAGCTTCCAAGTACTGTTTTGGAAAAAAATTAATTTGTTGTGAAAATTAGAAAGGGCATAATTAGTAAGGAAGAAATCAGCCTAAAGCTTGCGAAAGGTAAACAAATATCAATCACCATTGTATTTTGTGTTTGTAGAAAATTAGAACGAATATGATACTCAAGTTCCAAGAAAAAGAATTGATGTAGAGCTAAAATGTAAGATTAAAGGGATGGCAACGTTTGGTTTAGGAGGGCGTTTACTAATATACTTTTTGCGAGGTAGAGCAAATTATAGCACATCGAGCACGACTTTCAAACCTTCAAAGCATAATTATGTGTCTTTCTATCATACTATTTCGATGGCTTGCCACATGAGGTCTACTGCATTTAAGTATTAAAGGGACGGTTGTTCAAACAAATAATATACAGAGATTTAGAATCATTACTACAAACATGTTTGTGTTAAGGCTTAAAAAATTTATTTTTTTACAATTTTCTTTTACGATACCGAAAATAACGATGATGTATAATGAATACATGTTATGTTTCTATGAACTGTGGCTATATGTCTAGGTCATGGCTCTTGTCATTGTTACTAAGTATCTAACCTAAAACCCAATTCATGTTTCAGTGTGGGAAACTTCGTGGAACATGACTGAATTAAATGTAATGTGAATTTCAAAATCTATTCTGACTCACCTATTTCCAATTCGCTTGATATTTTTTACGAATTGTGGCAATGTTCATGGCCACGAAGACGAAGAATATTATATTTTTAATTTCAAACAACATCTCATTTTACATCGAAGGTGGCATTTCAATTTCCAAAATCTTGGAACAATTTTGTCTTGCGGCAATCATCATTAATTTTCTTTCGAGTCGTTATTATTCTCGAAACAGCCGATAAATGAGAATCATCTCATTATGCAATAAATTACGAAGAAGAAGAAGTCTTTAAATACTCCAAGATAAGACGTAATCATGCAGGGTCAGTATAATGGAGCGTGGGCTTAATTGGTGTTCTGAAGGGGGCACGCTCTATATAATATTTGTTCAACTGTTGCCCTGTTTGACTTTTAGGTTGACATTCGATTAGGGTCAAATGTGTGATTGGCATTTCTAGAAGCACAGTAAGGGTCAGTTTTATTTTGTAGCGTTGGCTTAATGATTGTTTTAAAGGGCACGCATTATTTCTTAATAACCTTTTTTGCCTTCTTTGATTTATCACGTACATCCATAGATGTATGTGCATTAATGCATTAATTAATAGCAATACATTAGATTACTAAGTAGCAGAATTGTCAACGGCAAAGCCGCAGTTGGAGCTAGAACTGTAAAAGTGATGAGTGGTTGATACAATGTATATTATTGTTTTCTGATATTTCATCTGGGTGTTGTGTGAACATTTCAAGTTACATGGACGTTATATGGCCGAGTAATGAGCAAAAATACAAAGTGATATTCACTAACTCACTGCACTCACTTTGCATGTACACGGTTTTCGCGGTCCAGTGGATAATTTCGCATCTGAACACTTCAATCGTAAATATCTTTTTAACGAAAGGGAAATTTGAAAAAACCGAAACCTGTCCCATGCTTTCATTGTTAATACAAAATATACAACAAGGTATGAGGGAACCGCTAGAATTCCAATTGGATTTTGAGGATTTGGACAATGTTAATAAGTCCCTTTAAACCCTTGCCCCAATTTAGCTTACCACTGGTCTGAAAATACATTTTAAAACAAAAAAGTTGACTAAACTTTCATTTCAAATAACTTTCACATTAAGGAGATACAGTGCACTGGTGTCACAATAATGTACATCGAAACATACCGGTAACACATTATAGCCCACTCATTTAATATAACAAATACGATATAGATTATAAAACAGCGCATAAGAAACAACGGCGTACATTTACATGTACATTAGCCCCATGTATGAAGTACTTTGAATGTTACGATGAGGAACTTTTATTTCATGATGTTTATATGGACTACCGTATGATATTGACGTAATTCTTTGATGCATCTGCACATTTACAATGCGATGCAATATATTTACTGACCCCAAAAATCGTAATAAGAACCTTCACGGTTCGGTTCAAAATAATGTAAAATATTATATTTCGAGAATGATCCACATATCGGTAATTTGTGTTTCTGCGAGTTTTGATATATTTCAATCAATTTTGAATGATTCGTTTTGTCGTGCGGCAAAACATTCAAAATGTCTAACCGCATATTATTGTGAAGCCCCAATTTCATTTTGTGTGGCAATAATGCTTCCATGTTGAGAAGATATGGTTTTGTTTTTCAATTTATGTCTCGAAAATTATGTTCTCTTCCTAAACATTAAAGGGGACCATTACCTTTGTTAAATTCAACCAATATCGCGTTGAGCTTTTTCATTTCTCTTGTAACTTGTGGAGTGGCTTATTATGGTAACAGAAGCATAACATGGATTTTGAGATTTTGTTGGTAATGTATCCATAATTATGAAGATATTTATGAGCGTGCTATGGGCGGTTTTCAATTGTAGTTTAAATCAATGCGCATTACTGTTGATAACATCCAACATCAATGTTCACTCACTAGGTTAACAGTATTCATTTTGTATTATGAAACTATCACACATCATTCAGACGAATCTACAATACAAATATTGATGTAATTTGTATGATTGAAGACTCACATAAAGATCACTATTTGAAGAAGAAAACAACATCGTTTTCAGATTATAAGGGATCACTGATCACTTTAACTGTTCAATGCACAGGGCGGCATTTTTTTTTCTTCTGGCTTTTCCAATAACCTCGGCATGCAGTCATTAGTTCTCTCGTGCCGCGGTGAACCTTTCACATCACTGTCCATGAAACCACAACTATACTGAGTCAGACATACATTACAATAATGTATAAGTTCTCTCGTGAAACCTCATATGATATCAATTTCATTTCTACTTATACTCTTCCGAAAACCTGATCTTCGCAATGTTAATTTCTCGCAGAAATGATCAATCCACTTTCCGAAAATAAAAAGCCAATTACTCACTTCAAGGGGAAAAAAAATAACCGTTCCACCGCTTCATTGTATCTTGTTATGACTTTTATTATAAACGCACGAGGTGAGGGGCTAGGTTGCTGCATCCCTCTCCCCTCCCCCATCTCACCCCCTCCCTACCCCCCCCCCCCCCCCCGAGAGGTTAGACAACGGGAATTCTTTGGAAAAAGGCGGCACCTCATATTCGGGCAAAACGATGCATGTTTAGGGTAGAATCATGTGATATTCGGGGAAATCATGGCATTATATAATAGGGTAAAATTATGCCTTGGGCAATATCATTTCACATTCCGGCAAGCTCTGTCATATATTTTTTTTGGGAAAACCCATGTCATAATTATTTGGGCAAAATCATGTAATATTTTAATGCAAAACCGAGTCATGTTTGTGGAAAATAACTTGGCAAATTAATGTAATTTCTAGGCGGCTAATGCATAAGAGGCGAGGACTTTTTTTGCTTATCAGCCTGTCAGATAAAAGACAAGAATGATGATATCCAGGCAAAATATCTCAGCCTATATGTCTGGCAAAAATGAGCCCATATGACTAATGGCCAAGCGCTATGTACGTGCGTGCGTGCATAGAATCCTGTATACAGTAATCGCCCAGTTGCGCTCTGAGTCTTTTCGATGAGCGTTAAAATCGATGATAATCGCATAAAAAACGTCGCTCACAGCGCTTACAAACATATGCGTGATTGACTCATCGAACAGTTTTTTTCTTTCCGTGATTGGGATATAGAGCGCAATGATTGGGATTTAGAGCGCAATGATGGATTTAGAGGCCACAGACATCACATTGGAGATATACATTATAATATAGTACGCCCATGATGATGACATTCTACCCTTCTCCCGGACGGACCCCTTTCCGTCGGGCTCACGAGACCACTTACCGTATCTCCGCAATTAATACATTCGAACTCATTACCAGTCTCATACGGGGCATATAAATTGTTTATGACCATTCTCTCCCATCGCAGTGGCTCTGTTCTCCCTTTCTCTCTCCCGCTGTCTAATTTTACTTCCGTTAAAGGGGTAGTACAGTTTTGGTAAGGCTGAACTTTAGTAACCAAAACCTGCACAGTAACATTACAAACTAATAGTTATAAATCCACCATGCTCGAAAGGTATACAACATTACAAACGACTAAGTAAAAAGCCTGTTATCATTCAAAAAGAGCAATTAAAACACAAGAGGGCGCTCTCTAAACAAGATTGGTTTCAACCATTTTTCATACAAAATTATGATGTACAAAAAATGTGATGTTTTGTTAAAATAATGATTAAATAGAGAGATCATCAACAACTATTTAAAAACCGCTTTTGAAAATTCTTGAAAAAGTGTAAGCATTTTTTTCATTTTTGTTTAAATCATCGAATAAATTTGGGGCCCAAAAGACCAAATAAAGTTTATTCTGCCATTAAAATTGCATGTTCTTTCAAATTCGACACTCAGTTTTTCATTACCTCACAAACAAAATTGTGTTGTGCAGCGCCCTCTCTACCAAAACTGAACTACCCCTTTAACATTGTCAAAATCCACAAAACTTACTCGGAACTTAAAGCGGACCAAAACGCATAACACAAAGCAATCTGTGTAATAAGACCTATATTCACACATTTCGAATATCCCTGAATCACCCGAAACATGAATTCGGTTGAGGAATGGGCATAGTTTATATTTTGCTATCACGGGCTCTTTATGGATGCTCTGAGCGGCGCCATGATTTTTGTTTTCCGCCCAAACGTGACGTTGTCATGGACTGACGCTTATTGGTCTAGCCAAAGGCGATTTAACTATTAGTTTGATAACTTATTTTTATGAAAAATCGGAGCGAACAAAAAAAACATTGCACTGCTGATAGCTTATTTTTTTAAATCTAATTATTTAGTATATCTTTTATTTGTTTCTACTCTGATTATATGTGAAGTATGATAGTATATTATTTTCTAGTCAGAACGAGGGTGTTCATACGACATTCGAATTGTATGATATCAACGAGCGCGTACGCGTTCGCAATCCTCCAAAACTGTAATATGTTTGCTACTTTTAATTCAATAGTTGTACTTCGAAATATCATGATATATATCGATAATACTGTTACAAGAAGTCATGCATTTATTTCCACCCTAGCGAAGCATAATCTAGACTACGATCATTTATTATTCTGATATGAATCACTGTATAAGCAACTAAATTGGCCTTAGACCGAGAACAATGCAATCTTGATACTACAGCTCAATTGTTTAGGTGAAATAGTGGGGTAAATTCATTTCTTAAAGCGGTCACCTGGTAACCATAGAAATACGTGCCTACACATTTCATTCACTCTGCAAGCCTTTGTTTTGTACAGCAAAGAGGTATAACACCCCTTCCCAAATCAAAGAAAAGGAATGTTTGGTACGCATCGGTAGCTGGAGGCGTGTTAGAGAAAATCGAACGTGCTCGCCGCAAGTACTTATACAACAGTGTGCACGTCTCTGCTTACGCCAACACAATTGTTACCATGGCAGCCTCTGACAATTCCGTCAAAAAGCTATAGGTATACTGGCTAAGTAACCATATTTAGTCATATTTCCACACTGCCCCCTCTGAAATGGTCGTTGGTTAATATATTTTCTTTATACATATATACTTTTTTATTTGACCTGTGATTCTACAAAGACAAAATTGTCTCTTCTTTTAACATGATCATGAATGTAATTTTGGTGCTTAGGTCCAAGAAAACGTCATATCTTTGCTGGGGACTGCACAGAAAATGTAAACATGGCCACTTCCATGTTCGTACGGGACGCCGCAAAAACAAAATTGTTCTGTCTCTTTGAGTGATTGGTGTGGGCTAATCGGTGGGCCATTTCTTATGATTTATATATCAAATTAAACTTCTCGGTGTTGCGAACGAAGTAGTACATATGAAATGCTATCATTTTGGTTTCCTTTAAGTGGTTCTCACATACCCGCCTTGATGTATTCGTACTAATAATATAATCATGGAGCGGGATGTGGTTTGTCGAATTTCCCATTCGTTATATTTATAAATATATTTGTGACTGAAGTGTTCGGATTTGAAAGTCTCCACCGTGGAGAATTATAACTGTGGGCAAAGTTAGTGCAATGAATTAGCAAATATCACCTACAAACTTTGCTCATTACTCGGTTATATGACATTCGTTTACTACACTAAACAAACAGAAGTGCTGTTTTTAGCACTTGGAGGGCTACATTCAGCACCTTTTCGGTGCTCGCATAGGGACAGCACAGCCTGTGCTGGTTCGGCACTAGTACAAGTGCTAGTTAAGCACCACTTGAGGTGTTACCAAATTTGCACGTTTGGTGCTAAGAAATCCACATTGTGTGTGATGAATAAAACCCATACCGTAGTGCTAAAAAAAAGAATACGGGGGGAGGGGTGGCTTCCGTTAACTCGGAACTTAATTTAGCTCATATGCATTTCGTGGTAAAAGAAGCAGGATAAAGATGTCCGATAGTAGGATTCAACCGGGGATCCCACGCGTCCAAATCAGACGCGATACCGACTGAGCTAACTCCCATCACGGGAAGCCGAACGCACTCTAAGGATAGTATCATACAGTCTCTATTGTTGCGAATTTAGCACGTTGTGGTGCTGTTCTCACAGCACCAGTTTTCAGCACCGATCTTTTAGCACCTCGCAGACTTTTATTCACTACTTACACTTGTGGTGCTAAATTTGCTCCTCCAGGTGTACGATCGCGAGCAGCACTCGTTTTTAGCACCTTCATATTTAGAGTGTATGGAAACTTACTTTTAAGGGAGCTAGTAACATAATAAACATGTGGAAAAACTGAAGAAGGGTTGATAAAATGTACAAATCTGCTAATTGTGTCCACTCAGTAGTGTGTGATAATTTCCCGTTAAATTGATGTTAAATGGCCGAGTAATCAAAAGAAAAATAAAAGTGATATTCGCAGCCTCATTGCACTGACTTTGTACATAAGTATAACTTTCCACTGGATACTAATCCGAACACTTCAATCGTATAAATAACTTGTTAACAAAAGGGAAATTCACAACAAAAGGGAAATCCAAACATGCTATACAGCATTTCCCAGAATTAATTACAACGGGACTCTGCAACGATAACGTTAAAGATAGGAGATCAATCAGAATGATATTTCAGGGTATGAAACTATAACTTATTACCTACATCTTGCAGAAAACCCGATTCGATTTGCTTCAGCAGGGGCGTCGATCCGTTTTTGATATTGGGGGGGCGAAATTTGAAAAAAAAATTCCAGAGTGACCACTGAGAGAGCTAAAAGCCCCACATTGGCATGCCCGGAAGTTTTTTTATGCGCTCATTGAAAGTGTCTTGATGGCTCGAAGACCTGACTTTGGGGGCACCCACATTTGGGGACAATAATGGGGGTCTAGGGGGCAGAGCCCCCGGAAGCTTTTAGATTTCAGACATTTGCAAATCCTATCATGAGTGTAAACATTGTATAAAATAGTGAACCTATACTCGTAACGTATTTTTAAAGGGCGTAGCGAGGAAAAGATTGAGCCTTGCATGAGATGGATCCACGTGATCCTGTATACTATAGAGCCATCGATATAGTCTAGGGCATTGGACTCCCATGAAACTAAGCAAGGGCGTCAACAACTTCTCAAAACTGGAGGGGAGACATTGCGAGGAAGCGAAGCGACCGAGCGGGGGAGGGTGTGGGAGGGGGTGTCCCCCTCCCACAGTAGGGAGCTTTTGTATTTTTGGGCGTGAAATTGTGCGATTTGGTGCACACCTGAGACAGAAATTTCACGTAATATGAAGTATATAAGTATGGAACCAAACATACATAATGACAAAGGGAGGGGGACAATCTTCACCACTTTCAAATGTGGGGGGACGTGATTATATTCCAATATGATTTGCGTTCAGCGCATATGGACCGAATTGACTGAAATATATATTTCAGATTATTTTATTTTCTGTGACGGTGGGCTATCTATAGATGAGGGTTTAATTAACTTCGTTTGAGGTGTGCGTTTGAGAAATTACACTGCCCAACACATGTGAGTTCCCGCAACCCAAATGAAACTTGCAATATGAGAAACTGTATGCGCGCGAAGCGCGCGGCAAAAAAGAGATTTACAGTCCTTTTCAAACTAGAAAACGGCTATTTTGAAGATTAATAATTGATAAATGTGTCTTTCCCCTCTTTGGCATTATATCACTTGATTTTTTTCTTCCTTATTTTCGGAATTATTGGGGGGGCGAAATGACATGTTCGCCCCCCCAATATTTTCATTGGGGGGGCGACCGCCCCCCCTGCCCCCCAGGATCGACGCCCCTGTGCTTCAGTGGTCATGGAGAATGAGGATCTTTTGTCAATCATGTCATGTATCCATTTTTGTTCATAACGCGTGAACACAATGGGCAACGCGTCTCCTTGTGTACAAAACCTGGAGGGAAGGGACATCTGACATGATTGACAAAAGATCCTCATTCTCCACGACCACTGAAGCAAATCGAATCGGGTTTTCTGCAAGATGTAGGTAATAAGTTATAGTTTCATACCCTGAAATATCATTCTGATTGATTTACTATTTTTAAAGTTATCGTTGCAGAAAGTCCCGTTGTAATTAATTCTGGGACATGCTGTAGTGAAAAAACGAATGCAGCAAGGTATGATAGAACCACTAGTAAGTTTGTTTTTATTTGGACAATGTTACTAGATCCCTGTAAAGTGTGATTACTACTGCGTCGCGGAGTGGCGTTTGGCCCCTAGATGTAAACATATTCTTGCACATTCGAATTTACACAGTCAAATCATTCGTGCAACACTTTCAAACCGTAAAATCGTTTATAACGATCCAGATCTCCATGTCTGAGGTCAGTCGATAATAAAAACTCGCTGAACTGAAATCAAAATTGGTTGCTTCGAGTTGTTCCTTCTCGGAATATATAATGTTTTGGCCTCGATTACCATTGCGATCTCGGGCGGCTGCGCATCCTATGGGATATGTACACGTCTCGCCGCTTTTTTTTTTAAACCTCATGAAATTTTAATTAGGCTTTATAGCTCGCGCGTGTGAAATTTACTTAGTATATTTTTGCTTGGGCTTACTACCGGAGCGGGGTCGAATAAATCGGGGCACGATGCATTATTATGTGGGAAGCGCGCATGTTGGTAATTCTTAACCCCTTTACTATACATTGTGATCTGATAGACCACGTTTAACTATACTAGTTAATGGAAATTCCATGATCTGTGATGAAAGGGGTAGCAGTTATTGTAGAAATGATCCCCATGAAACCTAGGGCTGTAAGGACAGGTAAACAACACGCGTCCCTGGTTTTTATAATGATGAAAACACTTCAATACAAAGTAACGTATACATGCTCACACATACTTTCTCTCTCACACCTACGAACAATCACGTACCCGTACAAACGTGCTATTGAACATTGAAGCATCGTGCTTGTAGCGCAGATGCTACAAGTGCTACGAGCACGCATTCGCGTATATTCCAACACAAACACAAATACATACATGTACGCACGTACGCACATACGTACGCATAGACGCCCACACATGCACAAACACACAAAAACAAACAAAAACCCACGCACACATTCCACACAAACACAAACACGCAACTTTGTTATTTCCTTCTTTCTTCATTGTTTTTCCATTTCACTTTCTTTTGCACGAACGCAAACATACACGCACACACATACACACACACATGCATACACACAGGCACACACACACACACACACACACACACACACACACACACACACACCCACCCACACACACACACACACACACACACACACACACACACACACACACACACACACACACACACACACACACACACACACACACACACACACACACACACACACACACACACACACACACACACACACACACACATTAATACTAATGTAATCTACAGGAATACGAGAAAGACACGCACGTTGGTCGATATTGTTGAGGGGACGCTTAGTGAGCCTAGAGGGATGGTTTAATGCGCAACTAATGGAATCTAGGTGAAAATAACATGCAACCCTGGATATTCTAGCATCGATATATAGATATGAATAAAGAATACGGAATAAACACTTCAAACATTAAAGTAAAAGTGTCGCCGTGTTGGCGCTTTTCAAAGGAAGAGGCAGAGGGAATAATTTCACGCGCCGTGCGCATTGCGCAAGCTACTAGTATACAACCGGTATTGACCATATACGAGTGGCTACTGATCCGCGACGTCGTGCGTGTGCGCATAGGATCCCGTATACACAGTAATCGCTAGCTCTGAGTCTTTTCGATGAGCGTATTATCGCATAAATAAACGTCGCTCATAGTGCGTACAAGCATATGCGTGGTTGGTTGATCGAACAGTTTTCCCGTGATCGGGATTTAGAGCGCAATATGGATTTAGACGCGAGAGGTTGGAGACTATAAAAACACGCAATCGTGCGTGACTTTCGCGTGCGTTCCCGTCGATTCCGTCCGTATTTTGACGCCATCAAGGTGTATTGTACATGCGCTTTTCCGGCTTTGACGAAGCAGTTCCCTTAACTGTTGGCTCAACTCCTGAATGCTTCAGTCCACAAGGGAATCCTTATTGCTAAACTTTATATTCCCCTCTCCTTCAGGTTGACTGCAATGGATATATACGCCAAGGTTCAACCAGATTAAGAAGAACTTTCAACGAGACGGACATGCACGTTACTTGCTAGGGATTTTATCTAGGTGTTGACCCGTTCAGGACTGATTGAATTTGCTATAATGTGTATTCTCCAAAAATCCCTTCCCGAATACGTTCGGGACCAGTCCTGAAGGGAAAGAGGGACTTAATCAGAAAAAAAAGGCGGAGGAACAATTAACCTGTTCCCTACTAGATTTTGAAATCCCCATGTGTTTATTATACAGTGCCTATCAGGTTCCCGTATGAAATGGGTTAAAATAAGAAGTGTAGACAACGGATACAGATTCATGGCATTGTAGGTAATGTGATGTTAATCATGTGTTGTATCGTACACAGATACTTTTAAAAAGACAGCAATTATTTGTTTGAAATACAACCTCTAAGCAGGAATATGGGGAATATTTTAATTTACCTGAATATTAACCAAGATCAATAAACAGTCATGTAAATATCAGTCGTACAAA
>JBAMJV010000241.1:15000-95000 GCA_037951105.1 Echinarachnius parma | reverse complement strand
AGAAAATACGAGCATTTGAACCAATTAGATTTGCGCATTTAGTCACATGATCTGACTTGCAATTTATTGCACCTTTTCAATCGATTGCAACTCTTTCTGCAACGGAGCCCAGAACAGGTTAAGTATTCAGGTTACAGGTTCAGCTCACATCGGAACCTTGTTATGTCGAAATGATCGTACAGCTTGATATACATCGTGATAGTTCGAAATAAGTCCAAATAAGTCGCCACTCAACTCGATGACAACGGTAACCTACTCGGTACCCAACTCGGCACTCGACTCAGCATCCAACTCGTCACCCAACTCGGCACCTAACTCATCATCCAACTCGTCACTCAACTCGCGGCCCAACTTAACTTTCACACCAGCACCAATAGTGGCAACCGACTCGGCATCAAACTCGTTATACAATTCAGCAACAAAGTCAGCGACCAACTCGACACTCAACTCGGCATCCAACTCGGCACCCATCCCGTCTCCATCTTGTCACCAAACTCAGTACCGAACTTGGTACCGAACTTGGTACCCAATTCGTCATCTAACTCTGCACTCAATTTATCGTCGAAACAAGACTTCAGTTTCGCCCCGGATTTGGCAACCAACTCGGCACCCAATTCGGCACTCATCTCGTTATCCAACGTGTCACCCAACTCAGCACCCAACTCATCACTCAATTCGTCATCAAAACCCACATTATGTTTCTCAGATCCTAACTCATCTTCCAAACACTACCTCAATTCTCTCCCAACTCGGCACACATTCGGCATCCAACGTGGCACTCAACTCAATACCCACTCCGGTAGCCAGTTTGGCACCGCCTCCGCACCAAAACCACCATTCAATTCGGTACCCAACTCGCCATCCAACTCGACATTTAACTCGGCATCCGATTCCGAGTTCAACAGATTCTGCACAATGTCAGCACGCAAATCAATACCCACCTCGCTAGCTCACAAGGCTCCTAACTCTGCACCTGCTAAACTCACCCCACAAGACGTCTCTCAATTCGACACCCAATACCGGACCCAATACTGGCATCCGATTGGGAACTCAACTCAGCACTCAACTCAATATGCTACCCACCTCGGTAGCTAACGAGGCACCCAACTCTGCACCTGCTAAACTCAGCCACCAAGTCGCCTCTCAAGTCGACACCCAATACCGGACCCAACTCCAATCCCAATACTCCAAAACCCCACTAGGCATTCACCCAACTCAGCATCAAGATCAAAGTCGGCAACAAACTCAACATTCAGTGTGAAAGGGGACTTGATAGGGACAGTTTTTTATGACCGTGCGAAGGGAAATCGCCATTTTTTAAAAATATTTTTTATGAAGTAATTAGTTGTTCGAAAGAAAATGTCAATTCTAATTTTGCTCCGACCCCTCGGCTCTGAACCCGGAACATGAAAGTAGGACGCATTAAAGGACATCTATTTTTTGTATATAATTGGTATACTTACTGTATTAAACATTCACCTGTTGCTAGTCATAATTGTCGAGAAAATTGTCTGTTAAATGAGGAAAGTATGTTTACAGGAAACAATCCATAATTATTTTCTTTAACACTATATTTATATCGCGTTTATTTTGTTTCAATGATGCTTGAATGGTAGAAACAAACATATACACGGCTAAGTTATTGGGCTGATTTCATTCAAAAAGCAGCAGTTAACACAAAAGAGCGCCCTCCAGAAATGTCAAGTTTCAACCAAGATTGGCAAAATTTGCCAAATAATTTCGCTCTAAACGCATTAGATATTGTTGGAAAAAATGGAGTATATGTCCTATGTTTAAAATCACTATTGTCTATGAGATATGATGAACTATGCAGCAAAGCATGTGTCTTTACAACGACGACACATGTTAGGTACAACTATTGAACTGCGCTTTGAGAATGGATGACTAAGTAAAAGCATAGATAGTACTAGGAGAAAAAAGCGAATGAGGTGAATCAAATTCTTAATGCATGTTTTTAAAGTAATCCAATATCTCATTATCATGATGATTCCCGAACTGAAATGGTATACACTGTACATGTATATATATTTTCAAGTATATATTATGCAGAATCAACAAGCAACGCAAATTAGAACGATATTAAATCAAGGATGCATATTAGTCATGAAATTAAATTATACATACCATAATAATTGACAACTGCTCCCTATTAGATCGAGAGATAACTGAATTGCCGGTTGAGAAAGAGAAGGGCGCTATAAAGTCACATTTTGTAATTCGGAAATAAATATAATCATATTTAAAGTTTGGGAGCCCTGCAGAAACAAAATGTAGCTCTCTTTAATTGTGTATGCATATTTTAAAAGTTATAAATAATTATTATCTACAAATGTGGAAACACATAGAATAGCGGTAGCTCTGAGTTTACAAGATGGTATTAACAACTCAATTTAGCTGAAAATTGACTTAAGCCCTTATTACTCTCACCCGAAGAGACTTGATAAGAGAGGAGCCGTGATTTAATCGACCCTGGGGTCCGTAGAGTTGGAGAAGATAGAAATGCACAAATCGAGTTATAGATAGGTCATCCAAGTTTGTTAGTCCAATAAATACAGCTATGCCATCTTAATTATGGAGATTGGCGATCACACGATTCGCAAATATAGTCTGCGTGTCCATGGTGTCGGTCTTATATGTTTATATATTTATGAACCAATCAAATATGTGTATGTATTAGTTATTGCATCTGATTTGTCCAGTGCATGCATAGCGCGATCGGACTGATTGCACACACAACCTAAATTGGTAGGCAGGACTAACAAGAAGCTAGTCCAGATGGTGTCCTACTGGACTAGTGTTATCCTAGTAATGCTAGCCAGACTTGCATATTGGACTAACGTAAAGTTAGTAATGACTACTGGACTAGGTAAGCCTATGCAAGTAATGACTGCTGGACTTGCGTAAACCTAGTCATGAAGTTAGTTAACACAGTTGGACTATGAAAAACCAAGCTAGTAATGAGTGATGGACTAGCATAAAGCTAGTCATCAAGTTAGTACTGATTGCTGGACTAGTTATGGATAAGATATTCAAGAGTGCTGGACTAGCGTAAAGCTAGTCATGTCTGCTGAACTAGGTTACCAAGTTTGGATTTCCATGCTAGTCATGACCACTGGACTAGCAAGAAACTAGTAATGGATGCTGGACTATGCTGAATAAAGCTAGTTATTGCTGCTTGACTAGGAAACGACTAGCTTAAAGCTAGTGTAGATGGTGCCCAGCTGGACTAACATAGAGCTAGTACAAGCAGCTAGACTAATGTTACGCTAGTCTGGCTGTCTTAACTAGCTTGCATCAAACCTAGTCCAGCATGTGTGCCAAGCGTTAAGCTAGTCAAATTCTCGCAGGTAAATCTGAAATGAAATTACATGCAGAGAATGTAATACTCTGAAAAATCTATTAAAGAAACGGAAGAATTAATATCAGGTAAATCTCAAATTTTTATTGATCCAGCGAATGCAGTTAATAAAGTTGGCACCTTGAATATTACAAATAAAAATTACATAATTGAAAACATAAATTTAATTCCAGCATTGAATAAACAGGGATGAACACTTAATGCACAAGTGTGAAACAAATCGGAAATGGAGCACACTATTATCATTGGACATGCAGACAGAAAATGATCACATAGTCTCTTTGTGAATTTTGTTATATAGGAGAAACAATTATTACTGTATTCATAGCAAATGATACAATTCCCAGCTATTAGTGACATGAATGTCACAATTTCAAGATAAAACATCAATTCACGGTATAACGAGAGCTTTTGGTTTAATAAACTGTTATTAGTTTTATAATGTGGATAAATACAAAATAAAACTATAAAAGCATGGTTTTCACCAACAATTGAAGAAATTAGCATTGCTGTCAGGACTTTTTTTTCTTCATTATGTCTGAATTTTCATTTTATCATTGTGGCTAAACAAAGTTAATACAATGATAGAACTTTCATTAAACTTTGGTGAATACAGTTACAGAACACATTTGTTCGGGGAAATACCGGTTGTCCTATAATAAGGTTGTTTTCAGGGCAGCTTGAAGTTTCAAAAAGTCCTGTCTGCAACATTCCCAATAGCTCAGAATTGCAATTATACAAATATTTTCAAGTGAGACTGTCTGGAGAAGAAATATCTGAATGACGACATAATATACAGACTTATTTCAAATTACTGATGGAAATGCCTAATGTCACAGTACATACATTTCAAAGTCACTTTAATACACCGTTGCAAAGACCAGATTCTAAGCTTAGTACATCTCATAAATGGAATTGAATGGTAGCATAAGTATACAACAATTCAAGTCATGATACACAAGAAAGTTTCTTGCACAATATTACGAAATACTATCACACTAAACCATATCAGGATCTGTTGGATCATTTGGGTCACCAAATGGCTTTGCTAAACGCAGTAGAAATATCCATATAATTAATTATCTTAAGATGAATATTTAATCAAATAGTGTGGCAGAACCATGGCCTTAATCCATGAGTTAGATATTAATTAGAATAGCCAAATGGTTGAATAGCACCTTAAAATGGGGCAGTTGCTATGGTGAACTCGGGGAACTGACTGTCCAAGAAAGTCCTTCAGTCTTGTGTGAGTTCGGTAGCGGGTTGCAGTTCATGCGCGACACTGACGATCATCGTCAACGACGGGGTCGAGCACGAGTTTGTGACGGTCGATGACCAAGTAGCCGATGAGTGCTGCGAAGAGTACGTTGAAGTACGACAACGTGGTACGACGAACGCTCACGAGGATCGCGTGAAGTACGAGTCCACGATGAGTACGAGGTACACGAAGTACCCGAGGAGTACGAAGTGCAAGTCGATGACGAATACGATGGCCCAACTTGTCCAGTAAATGCTGAGATGACAGAAAGTTGAGGGGAAATGGAGGCTTCTCCTGGCCTGTACTGCCTGAAGTTGCCACTGGAAAATGGCTGGAAAAGCTGTCCTGCCTGCGCTGCATAACATGCATAAAGCGTGTGCCTCATCCTTGGTGCCTCCAATTACACCACAACATCACACTTAGTGCACAACCTGCTCCTAGGAAAGCATAGTATCCTGTTGTATCCTGTTGTAAACTCAGTATCCTGTTGTATTGCAGCACGACCTCGTTGGCAAAACGGACTTGGCAGCTCTGCTCTGGAAAATGGCCCAGGTTCACCTTTCACATGCGTAGTGACTGATTGGGATTTACTTCTACCTGCAATCATAGAATGAATAAAAATAAAAATCAAGGAATATCAGTACATTAAAGAGGTAGTTCAGTTTTGGTAGCACAGCACAATTTTTGTTGTGAGGTAATGAAAAACTGAGTGTCGAATTTTAAAGAACATGCAATTTTAATGGCAAAATACACTTTATTTGGTCAAAATCGGTTCAGAAATGGATAAAATATCCGATGGTAATAAATTTGGGCCCCACATTTATTCAATGATTTTTTTTTATAAAAAAAATGCTTAAACTTGTTCAAACATTTTCAAAAGCGGTTTAAAATAGTTATCTGTTATGCATAATTTTGTTGTATGAAAGTGGTTGAAACTAATACCATTTTAGAGAGCACCCTCTTGTGTTTTCATGGCTCTTTTTGAATGATAACGGGCTATTTACTTAGTCGTTTGTAATACGTTTCGAGCATGGTGGACTTATAACTATTAGTTTGTTATGTTACTGTGCAGGTTTGCGTTTATCCTTACCCAAAACGGTACTACCCCTTAAAATATATGAATTCATATAAATATCGATTAATAATAATTAACTAAACAGAAAATGATTCTACAGGATATTCTATATTGACCACAGTTATACATGTGTGGCATTTATCAGAAATGTGTAATTAATCAAACAATTAAAGAAGTAAGAAAATATAATGAGAGCTCATACAAATAATGATGAGAATACAAATGAACATTTTAAAAAGGAGATCAATCCAGTGAAATAAAGGTAAAGCAAAACATTAATAAAGAACACCTAGTATGTAAGATAAGAAAAAACAATAATTATGTAAATATACTAACCTCATGAATCAGATAAGACGTTGAGGCACGATTCCTTCTCTAGTTCGAGTTGATCAGCATGATGACTGCCGCTTATCCAGTCTCTTGAGGGTGAACACTTTTTGACGCAGGAAGGCGAGACATCTCGTCCCGTTTCGGTGTGGAATGAAGAATGCCACTGAAGGGGTCATCTGACAAATAAAAAGAATATTATGTATATAAGTGAACTGGATTGGAAACAATATAAAATACAGACACATTTATAAATAAATGAAAGCATTGCAATATTGCTTGTTCTTGATTTTAAAAAAAATGTTGCTGTGGGGAAAAACATTAAGAACATTTTGTATAAATAAGAAAAACAAGAAAGAAAAATACTACTAACCTGATGATGAAAAAGATGATGGCACGACAATGAGGAGTGGAGCGTCCAGTCATTGAAACTGAAAGGTCACTTGTTCCAACTGGAGGGTCACTGTAACTTTCATCAATCCTTTATTGAAAGAAAGAAGTAAAAATAATACAACTTCTTTCTTTTTCAGTTTTACTTTTGACTTTCGTGAAAAGAGACATTTGATTTGTAAATATTATCCGATTGAGTTGGTTATCCTTGAAGCTCTGTATATATAAGTTTGTACAGATAATGTTACTGATATTTTAATTAAACAAATAACAAAAGGGGAAATCTAAAAAAATAAATTTAGCATAAAATAGGGGGAAATAATATTCAACTAGTCCCTCCCCTCCATTTTTGATCAATTTAAACACCCCCACAATCACAAATGGTATCGTCCGCTAAAAATAGACCGACCGCATAAGTAGGTACATAATGGACTGTTCCATATCATTGTAGGAGTGTTTATAATATGCTTGCACCCAGACGTTCACTGATGAGTTGTAAATGAATTATGTATGCCTCTTATTATAGAAGCTTCGACATTAAACTAATATTTCAAAATGTACACGACCCTGAATTCACAATCAACTCACAATCACACAAAATGATTTCACACTGCATAAGTCCAAAGGTCAAAGCAGCCGCAAAAAATAGGACAAGGTCACGACAGAGCTAAGTGCCCCTATACTGTACTGTACTGTATTTAGTACAGAGGCAGTGTACAATGCATGGCATCGATATCGTTCGATATGAAGGTGTATTGAAACTTCGCGCACGAAAATTTCGAACTTTTTCAAAGTGTCGTAGGAGCAACAAAATTATTGTAATCTCAATGAAACAAGCATTAAAATACTCCCTCTATTCTGAGGATTCGATGTATGTAAAACATTTTCGATTTAAACTCACAATTCATGTGTTATTGGCCCGATTCCGTAACCATGTCATATCAACAAGAGATTCTCCACCGAGTACGGTAGTCTTGAAACTTCGCGCTCCATACACTTTGATACACTGCTATTGACTTAACACGCAATCCTGTGTAGCAAACTTTAACACGCATGTCAATGGGTGTGTGAAGATGCAAACTTTTGCGCGTATTAGCATCTTGGCACGCGCGCGTTGTCAAGCTTTCTACGGAGATTGCGCGATCCGAAAGTAAATTTGAAAGGAAGGACGAATAAAGGAGCATTTTACTCAGCATTTCGATAACAACAAGTCTGTTCTACGGGAAGGATTTCGATTTAATTTGATGATTTTCTATTGTCCATAATTTATACACGAAAAAACACACAAAAAGTAAGTTTTTTCTCAAGAAATATCGATCTTTGTTTGCTAATTTTTTGGTTGATTAGTAAGTAATGTGTGCTCTTTCATTTGGCGTCAGAAAATTCCGTCGCCGTGTCCGTGTTCTAATGTTTGCGTACCGCTTATATGATGCGCGAAGTTTCAATACGCGCGAAGTTATAATACTTGTCCATACATTTTGTCTAAAATGCCTAAGAAAATCTCCAGAACTCCCCACACAAAACTACATATTACTAGTATAGAAACTTAAACTTCACATAATAATGTACCAAAGACATGTGCGATTCATATACTATATAGTCTTACCTTCAGATTGTCCAAATGCAGGTCAAAATCAACCGAATTGTCGTAACTTTTGTTGAACTTCTAGCTCTGGTATGAGCATATTTTGTTGGAGTACGAGCTATGTACACGTACACATTATGTACGTAGGATCTTTGATTATTTATAGCTCTTGAGGTTACAGTTGAAACCCGTCACAATTTAGTTTATGATAAATTCTCCACTTTGACTGTACTAGCTTAAGCTAGTTCCTGTACTAGCTTAAGCTAGTTCCTGTACTAGCTTAAGCTAGTTCATCCACATGCTATGTTCTTGGCGTTTTACTGCAAACTAGTACAGCATACAATAGCATGCTAGTCAGGATTGATTTACTAGCTTTGGGTTAGTAAACCTCGCCCTGATATAATCCAGTAGAGCATTACTAGCCACATTGCCGCATTTTACTAACATCATGTTCGTAAAGCAATTTTTACTAACTTGCTCTACTAGGTTAATGCTAGTCAGGCTAGAAATTGACCCGTTTAGGTTGTGTGTGTGGGAGGGGGTGGGGGTGGAGGTGGGCACGCGAATTATTTGGGAGGGGGCGTTAAATGGATATTATGTGGCCAAGTAATGAACGATAATGCAAAGTGATATTCGCTAACCCATTGCACTGAGTTTGTACACAGTTATAACTTTCCAGTGGATAATTAAAAGTTCTTCTGCATAACCATGAACACATCAATTTTTTAGTATGGTAAGGATTTTGGTAAATTATGATAAAAACAAACTGTTCCCTTTCATAAATTAGAAACAAATATTTATGTATGTTAGTTCCCTTTAAATTGCGATATGATATCATACGTCGTTCTGTATCAATAGTGACGTCATATAATCCGTGACACTTTATTCACAATCATATTAAGTCGTTAATGTAACAATTAATTATGTTTTGTTAAACCAGACGTCACAATGGTATAATCAATAATGACTGCAGGTGTACTAGATGCATGAACCGTTAAATATGCGTTATATTCATTCATACAATTATGAATTCAGTTTCATTTTGAACAATACGCTGTATATTTCTATCAGTATACTTGAATCATTTTCTATCCCGCATTTCAATATATCAATTAAATGTTTGATTGGAGTTATGATTATATACGAGGAAATTGGATTGGAAGGTTGGCGGGGAAAAAAGGAGAGGGGAAATGAATTCATTACGCGTGGTTATTGTTGCCATGTGAGATAATCATCTGGATTTGGCCGGGCAATGTCAAATTCAAACCATAATGCATACATTCACTTAAGTCCGGACGGAAAAGATTCGCGCACAGATTTTGTCCGACTTGCCGATATATTATTTTTGGTTGCTAACTTCAATTTTCAAAAATATTATAGTTGTGAACAAAACTAACCCTAACCCTTACTCTAAATATGGTGAATATATGTTATATTTGGTGGCTTTGGTTAGATTTGGTGGCTATAGTTAGATTTAGTAGCTTTGATTAAATTTGGTGGCTAAAACTACGAAAATTGAGGTTAGCAGCAATCCCCCTAAATTATAACTGCCCGGACTGATACCGCGGCCGGATCAAATCCCCGACCACACGCCGTTGCAATGTCCCAGTCACACATGCCCGTAAAGCCTGGCCGTGCTAAGAGCCACGTATTGGCATATTTGTGGAACGCAATTTAACGGGTTTATTCGGTGTTAATTGTGTGGCTTTTACGTGACGACAAGTTACAATACGTTGCAGAACTGTGTGTTCGTGCCACTTTATAAGGAAAGGCATAGCAAACATTCAAAATGTTCACATTCTGCCACGATTATGGCTATTGCTATCAGCTCTGCCTTCTCGTTAGTGGCACGAAACAAAAAAAACACCCAGTTCTGCCTCGTTATGTCACGTCTCGCCACGTATTACCACGGAATGGCCACGAAAGTGTCACCGAATAGCCCCGTTTCGTTGCATTCCCACTAAAATACCGATGCGTGACACTTAAGGCAAGATTTACGGGTATGTGTGACTGAGGCATACGCTGTTTTCTTCTCACCACTCGCTTTTTTGCATGCTTAATAAATATATAGAGAGATATGCAGTGGCAAGCCTCTTAGCCGACACTTGTTGCATTTTAATGAATAGATGTGCACGCGCACTTAAACGTGAATTATTAAACATCCTTTCTTCCCGATTTTTGTTTTGAAAAATGTGTTTTTACTTCATATCGTTTATTATTGAACAAACATACTTATTTGATTTTATCTGATTGTCCAAATTAGTACAAAATTATTGTTTCACATAGCATGGACCAATTAAATAAGCTATAAATGTTCGTATCAATTTGGTTCGATCTTGGAGAAATAATATAAATATGCCAATTTCTCTTATGATTTTGTTCTCATTATTATTTTTTAAATCTTCAAAGTACCATAATAGGTAAACCCCCACTTGGTCTAAACCCGCTTCGTCTAATATCCACTTCGTCTAATCCTACATAGTCTAAACCCATTTCGTCTACAACCACTTGGTCCAATAGCCGGTTCGTCTAATAACCATTTGGGCTATACCCTTATCGTCTAATATCCACTTGGTCCAAACCCACTTAGTCGAATGCCATTTCGTCTAATCACCAGATTGTCTAATATTCTATTGGTCTAATACCACAACGTCTAATATCCATTAGGGCTATACCCACTTCGGCTATATCCAGATGGGCAGTTTCTCACTTCGTCTAATCACCATTTCATCAACTTCCCGTTTGGTCTAATTGACAGTTGGGCTACTCCCACTTGGGCTAATGTCCCACTTGGGCTAATGCCCACATGGTCTAATGCCCACATGGTCTAATGCCCATTTGGTCTAATGACCATTTGGTCTAATGACCATTTGGTCTAATGGAAGTTTGATATGATATAGGTGTTGAAAGAGGGGGTCTGACCACATTTTAATTGTTATATAGTGTGTTATTTTATGTTTATGTATTTCAGGGGCTGCACCCCATGCTCCCGTACGAAACTAGGCAAGTTAAAATTACCACTAAATAACGAGTGTAGTATCTTAATGTTTACCTGTAATTCATGTTTGCTCCTCTCTGTAGTCAATAAGTCAAATTGTCTTTATTTAAGCATTGGAAAATAGGTGACAAACTACTTGAGAGTCCTTGCCAAAGTATATATATTTTTGTTTGTTCTTTGAGACTGTTGTAGATATGTGTAAGACTATTGATGCCTGCGGGGGGGGGGGGGGGTATACCAGTTATTTTGACATACGAGATGATTGCTTGTAGTTGTACGATATTTCAATTCCACATTCATATTAATTAGGTTATTTAGCTCAAAGTATGAAAGATGAATATCGATAAAAGAATACAATATCTGTTTATTCTGCATACAGAAAATATCTAAATTCTCTATGTTTTTTATTGATATTTGTTTCAAAAATAGTAATTTTTATAATCCTTTCCGAAGTTTTCATTTCATTGTTTAAGTGTCATTTTGCAATAAGTGTTTTTTTTTTAAGGTACCTGATTATAACGCCCACTTGTTTCCTTTTAGGTGGTCAATATGCACCGTTTGATGAATAGTGGGAAAATAGATAAAATAGATATTATCTATTATAGATATTATCTATTTTCTCTTGGGTGGTGTATGAAGGTCACCTGATTGTAATGGCCAATTATTTTTCTTTTATACACAGGTTTCGTCTCACTGTGGCTAAATATCCATAGAGCTATAATTACGGGTGCGCTTCGTTATTCCGAAGGTTCGCTATTCCTAAAATGAAATCGGGTTCGTTATTCCGAAGGTTCGGTACTCCTAAAATGAATTAGGGTTCGTTAATCCGAAAATGAAATTGGGGTTGTTTCATGGGCCCCCTCCCAAATCAATTTAAATCATGGCTTTTGTCTAATTTGATTGGAAAAGAGAGTAAAACAAGAATACTCAGATTTCACAGTTTCAATTAAAACAATGCAAAAGCTCCTTAACGGGGGGGGGGGGGGGGGGGGGGTCACCCCCTCCCACACCCCCCCCTTAGCAAAAAGCTAGATCCGCCCCTGCCCTTAGTTGCTATTTATGATGAAATAAATACAATTCAGACAAATAGAATGTTAGAATTAAGATATTTTGGACTGATATCAAGCAGCAAAATCTAACTTTATGACATAATTATAATTATACAATATCAAATTGATTTTGGTTTAATTTCATGTTTTTTTTTTACATGAGAAAGATATAAATATATCTCAAATATCTCATTCTTATTGCACTGTTTTACAAAGAAAAAGAAAATCATTTTTGAGGAAATTCATTTCAGTTTATAACAACATATTACAAATGATTCTTATACAATTTTACTAGAATTTGCCCCCTCCCCTTCTCCCCCACCCCCATGCAGCCACGGCAATTATAATAAGATTGTTCCCCTTTCCCAAGACCACGCTGCTCAAAATCATTTTTTTAGGCAACATTCAAATTCAAAAAATCAAATTCTTTTCTACGTCGTATTTTTTAATAACCCTAATTTCATTTTAGGACTAACGAACCTTCAAAATAACGAACCCGATTTTATTTTCGGATCAACGAACCTTCGGAATAACGAACCTTCCGAATAACGGACTGTAACCATAAGTACAGCCTTATAATCGTTCATACGGTATACGGTATACAGGCGGTGGCCACCACACAGGTCAGTGTGGGCGATCGTTAGACCAAATGGGAATTAGACTAAATGGTCATTAGACCAAATGGGAATTAGACTAAATGGTCATTAGACCAAATGGGAATTAGACTAAATGGTCATTAGACGAAATGGCATTAGACGAACTGCTTTTAGACCAAGTGGAAAATAGACCTGATGGTATTAGACGAAATGGTATTGGACCAAATGGTTATAGACCAAACGTTAATTAGACCAATTGCATATGGACCAAGTGAAGAGTAGCCTAACTGAGAATTAGACGAACTGGTATTAGACGAAGTGATAATAGACGAAACGAGGAAAAAAAAAAGTAGACTAAGTGACAATTAGCCCATTTGGTGATTAGACGAAACGGCAGTTTCTTAAATGGGCATTAGACCTAGTGATGATTAGACCAAATAGGTTTAGCCGAAGTGAAGTTAGACGAACTGATGATTGGACCAAGTGGTATTAGACCAAGTGAATATAAACCCCATAATAAACCAAGAAAGGTGCAGTTTATTTTTATACTACACTTCTATGACTACATTTATTATATACACTTACAAAATACGTACCGACTGTATGATTAAAGGAAATCAGTTACACAACCACTGTAAACCGAGGACAGTGAAGTTTATTTTTACTTTGCACTTGAGAGCATGCTCTAAATAATTATGTTTAGTCGACTGAAAAGTCAAGAGATTTTGATTCATTATCGCCACAGGCAAAATGGTCGGAGCAGCACGATCACTTATGTTAGTGACGTCATTTCTCCAAGAGTGATGTTCCTTTTTTTCAAGTGTTTTGCTCTTTTTTGGAAAGCCTCTAATGTAAAGTTACCCGTGTTTTCAATTTTGTTCACCTCTTTTACTCAAACCCCTATATAATTATATAGTCAGAGTGTTTTGTTTGTTCGGTCAAGAACGGTTGGATGTGCCTGGAATAATTATCTTTTCTCTCCTATTTAAATTTTTCCCGCTCAATCATTTTTTCTACACATATATACGGTATAACAAGAACATTCTTCTGCTTACATGTTGTTCACGATTCTTGTTTCCTCCTCCTTCCATTTCCCGTCACCTTCCTCTTCCTCCTCCTCCTCCTCCTCCTTCTTCACCCATTTTACTTTGTTTTACTTTGTTTACATACCGTGTATCCTTTATAGTTATGTTCTATTTGCATGCTTTTACGCAGCCTCCAATGAAAACCAGCAATCTGACTGCTTTGGGCTTTTACCGTGTTGAAATGAAATAAAAATCAATCAATCAATCAAACCTTCTACTAATTCATGCTCCTCCCTCACCTCCTTCTTCTCCTCCTCTTCCTCCTCTTCTTATTCCTCTTCTCGATTTGACTTACATTTGATTACTTGAGCCTTTATAGCGGATTAGCAGTTCACATCAGTTTTTTGGGGGGTGTTATCTTCTACTTCTTCTTCTTAGAATAATAATCATTATTATTATTATCTATATTGATCGTCTTAATCTTCACATACTTCGTAGATTAAATGTGAGAGTATATCATTACATGTATGTGAGTTTGTTCATTATACTTTTGTAGCAACGCCCGTTTGTACATCGATATAAACCACATCATATAAACCATCGATGCGTTTGTAATATTCGGCAAGTATATTAATTGTGGGCCCCTGATGGCGCTCTTTCGAATCAAAACCTGATCAAAAACCACCCACACTGACGAAGAATCAACATCACTAAATCAAAATGCACTATACATTATGACTTCGTAAAAAGAAATCGTGTAACTTTCATTTATATTGTTTGCTAAGTATTAAAAGCAAAAGTACCTTGTTTGGAATAAATATATCCAATATAACATTTCTGCACATTACAATAATAATATCACTAATTGTTTTGAATTTTGTACAGGTATGCAACATCAAATAAGTGTAACGTGAAAATATGACCGCTTTGAAATTTAGCACATCTGTACTCATTAGTATCTATAATGGGGAAGAAATATATTACTTAACTTTAACAAAAACTGCACTTGAAAATAATTTAGGTCGTCTTGCGATTTGGGGAGATATGGGGACTAGCTTAAATGCAACTAATGGCTTTCGCCCCCGGAATAATAATTCAAGGATGTGATGCAATGAAATAACACAGGTGGGGTAAGTAGAAATATGCGAACAGGTGGTGGGTGGGGGGGGGGGGGGGGGGGGGGGTTGTTGGGGGCTAAAGCCCTTTTGTTTTTTTGAGTGCCGTTTATATATAGCACAGTAGTCGATTAGTATGCAATGAAATACCATGACATGAATTTGTGAACCATGCAAGGTTGTGATGCAATAAAATAATAGGGGTTGTTAAAGTATACATTTACGAACAGGGGGTCGAAACCCGGTATGGGTTTTGAGCGCCGTTTGCCGGGCACAGCTACAATAACAACCACGGATGGGCATGTCATAATCCCTTGTAAGTCTCTTCATGTGTATAACACACATTATTCGTGAATCATCACATATCAATTTCGAAATGAAAGGGATTATTATGTTTTGGGGAATTTTAGAGAAATATTTGTAATCAAACTATTTTTTTTGATACAATAGCTTATTCGTATAGAAATAATAATTGATGGATGTGACAGTTTAGACGGGTGTTTGTGAAGAACGTAGGATGCAAAATGTCAGTACTATAGTTATTATGTTTGATTTAAAAAAATATTTTGTCAACGAATCGGAGGGGGGCGGGGATGTTCGTTGTCCCCACGCTGTCCTGGCTAAGCCCACTTAAACAAACTCAAAATCACAATCATCGGGGTCATTTCAAGATCATTACTAGGACGTTTGAAGGTCATTCTTCGAGTCGGAGGGCCGGGAAGGGGTGTTCGCTGCCTCTACTCTTTCCTGGGGTGTGTTTCACAAAGATAAGTAACTCTGACTTGGTTCCAACAATTTTTACGGATATCCTATAGTTTATTTGAATATTGTGAGAAGCAGTTCGTTTAAAAGGCTTTTTTTTTTATAACAATCAGTAATATTGTTTTTTATCAAGGAACATTGAAATGGTTGATAAATGTTTTGTCTCAAATATTTGTATCTTTTGTTTGTGTTTGAATATGTTTTATTCCAAGGTTACAAATGGCTTTCCATAATTCCTAGGTCCAACCATGGATAGTACTATCCATTGGTCCAACTGAGAGTTATGTACAACTTTAGAATCTTTGTGAAACACCCCCAGGCTACACCACACCAGTGAAATAAGGTCAAGTCCATTTTAGCCATGTCCTTGAATACGAGAAGTGTTGTCCGGCGAGACTTTAGACACAGACGTGTAGCCATGTCGGATCGGTTATCGAGGGGGGGGGGGGGGGGGGGGGGGGGTAACGACTTTATGATTCATTTCTAGAGATTGCGATTAGCCCGAGGCACCTTTCTAGTTTCTACTGCAACCGAGCTAGACCGCCAACTACGGTTGAACTAGGAAACGTTGATTGCCTGTTTTCATTTGTTGTTTTGCTTGCTTGCTAATTGTTAGCCGATAGTTGTTGGGGCTTTGCATAGCTAAAGGCCAAACGTTTCTGGGGGCTCCACCCCCTGCATGGACCCCACCGAAGCGGCAATATTGGGTTCGGAACTATAATGTCGGTGTTTGTATTCATTTGATAAAATATCCCAAATATGTCTGTGTTTCAACAGAGCCAAATACTATTATTGTATTGGTACATGCGTGATGTGTTTTGTATATATGAACGTTTGGTAAACTTTTCTTCAAGTTGTCTGAATTATGTGTCGATATGTCTATAAGGTTTAGTGTTTTTTGTGTAATTTCGTGATTTAGCCTCTGATGTTCAGAAAGAAATTCTGCTTGGATGGAACATTTGGTTTATGTTCACTTGGTCTAATCTCAGTATTTAGGCCCCATATTGACTGTCATTTAAAATAAACACAACATAATTAACTGCTGGGCTCAGGTGCAGATGAACTAAGATAAACACATTTTAAAAAGACAATACATCTCTTCTGTACCCTCTCACAACTCTCCCTTCCCTTTACTCGAGGCCTCAATATAAATTAGATAATGTATTATTTAACTGGCTTCTTCTGGGAATGCAGACATGTTTGTGTAAAATGTAACGACAATAGATGCGTTTATCTTCTCCTGTTTATCCCATAATTATAGTTTTTTAAGCGTGCGTCGTGCCAATAATGACGCTTCATTATTATAACGATTAGCTTGAAACACGTACGGTTCGAAACACCGATCAGGGCTAAATATGAGAAAGATAAACACACCCAATATTGAATGTATAATATGGTAGTCATTATGCTGTTTAATTGCATGTTTGGTGGTGACACTAATTGGGGGCAGTAGCGTTGCTTCAAGTGGGGGGGGGGGGGGCGGGGGGGCGGCATGGGGGCACGTCCACTCCGCCAATAATTATGTAGACAAAGTCAATGGGTCAATGGGTAAATCCTTCATTAAGTAAAGAAATACATAGTATGTGTCCCCTATTTATTCGAGTGCCCCTCCATAATCAGTCTGACCACGATACACCACTGATGGAGGAGGATTGGGGGAGGGGGGGGGGGGGGGGGGGGGTGGTGGGTGGCAAGGTTCCAAAATGAGTATAGCAGCTTGTCAAAAAAAATACAGCTAAATCGTATATCACAATGTCCTTCATTACTAGTGCGCAGTGAGGGACTTCAAGGGATAGTTGAGTTCTGGTAAGGAGAGTATAGTTTTGGTGAAACTGAATTTGAGTAACCAAAACCTGCATCATTACATTACAAACTAATAGTTATAACTAGAAAGGAACACAAAATTACAAATGACGTAGTAAAGATCATGTTATCATTAAAAAAGAGCCGTTAAAACGTAAGAGGGCGCTCTCTAAACACTCATCGGTTTCAACCATTTTGAATAAAATATTGTGCATGTTTTGCTTTGTTGAAATAGTGATTAGATAGAGAAATAACCAACAACTATTTAAATACCTATTTTGTAACTTTTTGAAAAGAGGAAGCATATTTTAAAATTGTTAACGGCTGGTTCAAAATATAACAATTTGTAATAAACCTGGGGCCCCAGGTTTATTACAAATTGTTATATTTATGGATATTTCAGCCGTCTCTGACCGATTTTGATCAAACAAATATGATTTTATTATTTAAATATTATGCTCTTTCAAATTTTACACTCGGTTTTTCATTACCTCACAAAAAAATAAGTAGTCTAGCGCCCTCTCTACCAAAACTTAATGATCCCTTTAAATCGCCGTAAAGTCCCATGCAACGTTCCTCCTCCGTTTCATATCCGACCGAAATTGGGCGAAACGGTAAAAGTATCCTACTTGTCCATTCCGAACTTGGTCCGCATCATTTCGTTTCCTGCCAGTAGGCTAACTTTACCTACATTCCGGTTGTCAAACGGATAGGAAACGGAAGGAGAAACTGTGCAGTGGACTAGGCCATTAATAACAACATCACCTTTTTTTTACTCAGCGGTAGACACAGAGGATGATGTTTAACATTAACGCTGACATGGAAGTGCATGTTAAGTGCGTAACTTGAAAGGTGGGTTCCGTGCCCTTTCGATGCGCTCCCATCTACGATTAGATTTAATAGTCCGGTGACATTAAGGAAGGCACCAATAAAAACAGTCACATTAATGACCGGTTAGGTACGGCGCGCAGATTTTTGAGGGGTTTGTGTGCATTGGCGGGGGACCGGGGTTGTGTTAACAAGTATTGTATGTTCGCCGCGGGACATACCGTAATGTTAAGACAAACTCAAGTACAGTCTATTGTAGATCCTCAAAGGCATCAAATTAGATTTAAAAGACACATGTGAAAATACAGTTTACGGATAAAACAAGGGTTAAAGTCAGGCCTGTAAAGGGCCGGTCATACTTACGGTAGTGGACGTAGTGATCCGTAGAGTAATTTAATGTGGGTCAGACGTGGTGTAAGTACGTTAAACTAGGTTAAACTAAGTTGAACAACGTGGAACTACGTTGAATTACGTTAAGGTACGGTGGTTGGCCACGGAAGGGTACGGATAAGTACGTTTAAGTATATACATTAAACTACGCTAGACTACGCTAATGTGGGTACAGCTTGCTCACGGACAGGTACGGAGTGGTACGTCTGACTACGCTTGAGTACGAGAGACTGCGGTAAGCCACTACGCTGGACTACGCTAAAGAACGTCAACCTACGGTAAATAGCAACTCCGCACGGAGTATAACAGCAACCGGTGGTGTGGTACGGCCATTGCGCTTGTTTTTCAAACATAGCAGGTCTGTGAAATTTGTCTTATTTTTTTTTAATTAAACATGTCTGGATCAAGACTGTCGATGCTGGTTTTGTGCACGGTAAAGTACGTTAGAGTACGCTAGAGTACATTAAGTACGTAACGAAGGACGTTAGACTACGCCAGACTTCGTTAGACTACGTTAGACTACGTTAAACTTCGGTTTAGTACGTTATTACTACGGATGCCTTTAACGTACCGCTCTTTTGAACATGTTCAAAAATTAAATCGAAGATCACGGCTCCCCCGAGTTAATACCAAGTTAGCATCACAGACAACTAAGGTACGATACGGATGCTAGTACGTTCAACTACCTTCAACTACGATCAACAGCGTTAGCCACCACTACGTTCAACTACGTATACGTCCACTACCGCAAGTATGACCGGCCCTTAAACAGGTATTAAGGTGTCTAACTCCACGAAAATTACTTGGGGCTTCCTCGTTTCTCTTCTACCGTGTTGTTTAGCTTATGGTAAGAGAAGAATAAAATAGGGTTAGATTTTTACAAATGCCCCTTTAGTATGACGATATATATCATTCAGTTCAAAAGCGTTAACAAACGGTCATAAACCTCATACACGTCCGTTATAAAAGCTGACGCATATTTTCGCTTTTTTAACCAGGAAAGCAGTGTTCTTTTTCAATGAAACTTTCACACATCATTCGGACATATCTTACAATGATTTTGGTACAGGATTGAAGTCTCAAATGTAATTTTGGGCAATATCTGACACTTTACAGGCCTCACTTTAACATTACGTTTGCCATTCCCCCCCTCCCCCCCTCCCCCCGTGTACAGTTGTAGTGTTTTCACAGGCCTGATTTTATTGGAAAGTAATTGAATGAGATGATGTTCAGGTTGAACCAGTCCCCAGTAGGCGATTTACATTGTGTTGTGGAACATTTCGAGCCTATACAGGGTGCCAACCCCCCAAAAGCATTTCAGGTTCCCATTTTTGTCAATTTTAACTAAGTCAGTGCCTGATAAACCGAACAACTATGTCCATTCCCGGCACACAGCTGAATGCACACTAACAATGACGCGCGTATTGCTCGTTGTTCGATGCTATGCATGACGAGCAGTAAGTGCGGTTTATCAGACACTGACTTGGTAAAAATTGACAAAAATGGGAACCTGACATGGTGTCACTCACAGCGCCCTAAAACAAAACTACACGACCAAACATGACTGTTCTTGGTATCGTTTTTCATTGGAAAAGACACCCTATCCGATGGACATAATTATTGCGTTACTTTATTTTGGGAAGTGCCCCGTTCCGTTTTTGGGCCACCCTGTATAGGTATGCATTTTTACATAGATTTTGCTATCCACATAGAGTTATAAATTATGCAGGATTCACTAGTTTTCGGAATGCAATGGGTACAAACAAAATACATGAGCGCCCGTGTGCCCATCCCTTATAACATGTCCACACATGAACAACTTAACTAACACGGCAGATACATTATTTTAAAGGGATTGGCATGTGCAGAAAGTCATGAATGGTTGGTATGATGTGACGTTTTGTGATCTCATGTGTCCTCTTAGTATTGTGTGAACATTTCACGTTAAATGGATGTTATTTGGCCGAATAATGAGCGGAAATGCAAAGTGATATATGCTAATAACTCATTGTACTGACTTGTACAAGTTATGACTATCCAGCGGATAGTTCGAAATCCGAACACTTCAATCGTAAATATCTTTCTAACGAAAGGGAAATTCGAAAAAAACAAAACCCGTTCCATGCTTCTATTGGGAATAAGAATACACCGAGGTATGAAAGAACCACTATATTTCTAATAATTCGTTTTGTGGATTTGGACAATGTTACTAGATCCCTTTAACGTGATGAGTTTCGGAAGTAATTGGGGAGACCGGGAAAATGAATATTGATGTTGAATGTTAGATAAACCACGGAGCGTGGATAAACTGGAGCACCACATGATAAACAAGTTTAGATGGCGACGCGGCGGGGACAAGGCCGCCTCTCAAAAGGGGGTAACAAATTGGTCTCATATTCAAACATCCCGCTGGGTTATCCGCAGTCACTGAGAAGCGTAACAAGTGTCAACCACCGTGTGTGGGGAGGGAAGGGGAGAACTAAGAGGGGGCACACATTTTCCGTAAGGGGGGGAGGGGGGGGGGGTAACAAATTGGTATCATATTCAGACATCCCGCTGGGGTTATCCGCAGTCACTCAGTGGCATAACAAGTGTCAACCCCTGTGTCGTTCTAAAAGGTTTGGTGAAGGATAAAGTGGAGGCACACATTTCAGTAAGGGGACAAGGAATCTCAAGGGGGGGGGGGGGGGGGGGGGTTACACATTGGTCTCATATTCAGACATCCCGCTGGGTTATCCGGAGTCACTCAGTGGCATAACAAGTGTCATCACACACGGGGTACCAAAAGGGTGGGGAGGGGTACTAAGAGAGAGGGGGGGGGGCACGATTTATGTATGGGGACAAGGACTTAGAAAGGGGGGGGGGGGTCAAAAAAGGGGTGTCATATTTAGACATCTCGTTAGGTTACGGGGTCCATCAGTGTCCATCAGCGTGCCCAGTGTCAACAAAGGCGTAAATGCAGGGGGGGGGGGGGGGGGGGGGGCTACAGTTCCCTGGAGTTTTGAAAACTGCCATATTCGGGCATAAACACCCAACATTTGCGCAAAATTATTCATATTCGGGCAGACTCATAACTCTGGAAAAAGCATGTCATATTCGGGCAAAATCGTATCGTATTCGGGCAAACTCATAATCATATTCGGGCAAGATCATTTTATATTCGGGAAAAGTCGTAAAGTGTATATCATGTTCGGGCAATAGGATCGTGATAAGCTTTTGTTTTTGTTTTTGTTTGGGGAAGATATTCGGGCAAAAGACTCGCCCAGCCCCCCCCCCCCCCCCCCCGGCCTGGAATAAATGTGCCCCTACACCTCCCGTTAAAGGAATGGTACTAAATTGTGGGGGAGGGGTACTAAGAGGGGACAGAGATTTATGGGGGACAAGGACTCTGAAAGGGGGGTAACAAATTGGTATCATGTAAAGGAATCCCGTTGGGTTATCGGGAGTCACCTAGTAGAATAAAATAAAATATGCAGTGTCAACACTTTCGGTACATCATGTGGTACTAAATGGGTTGGGGAGGTAGGGCACCGAATCCCGTGAGATGGGCAACCTATATTATTTCATATAAGTTCGATGTGGTGTTGTGTATCTCGTTGGTATTATTTTCCCCGAAGTAGGAGGGGTAGTGATGTCCCATGAATACCAAATTTCGAAGGGGAAACTGCACTGGCTCATTCACGCACTCGTTTATATGATGGGACATGATTCCAAAATAATGTTCTCAAACTTTCACTGATGTTTCATCCCGTGTAGCTTGATTTATTTAAATGAAAATAACAATTATCAAGCGTTTATCTGCCAGTTGAAGGTTGGTATAACATGCATCCTCCATAGACTCCATCCGAGTTATTTCGGGACTAGTCATAGGCCCTGTTGCAGACTGAAGCAGATGCAATCGATTGTGAAGTTGCAATGAATTGCAAGTCGGATCATGAGACTAAATGCGCATACGTGCAAATTTACCGACTTGCAATTAATGTTATAATTGTAACTTACAATCGATTGCATCTCTTTCTACAACGGGGCCCTGCTCTAAGTTAATTGAAATTATGTCCGTCGATGAAGGCGTCGATCATTTTGAATTGTCCCAACTCCAAAATAATCGTCCGTAACCGATTGCAGGGATCTACTGTTCTTGTTATTAGAGTAAAAGTTTACACAATTTGTACATGAACGTCTAGTTTGCCAATCAATCCGTCAACAAATTCAGAGAAAATTCAAGCAAATGCATGCTGGAATCTTGTGTACTATGAGTAAACAGGTCCTGCCTAATTTTGCGCTTCGATGTCCAACCGCTAAAGGTGCGATGTCAGCATCATGCCAGTAGCATCATTAGCATCATGATCGTAAACGTGGTAAAAAAAAGGAAGAAAAAAGAAGAAAAAAAGGTCGTAGCTAATTTTGTTTAGGAGAATGTCCGCCCACATGTTTTTCAAGATCCTTTATCTTGAGTGATTGCGTAAATTGCAAGGTAAAAAGGTCCGAAGTTATTTGTCCGACGATGCCCATCTGCCAATTACATCATGGACAACGGAAACGCCACTGTCATTGGCGTTAGTAGGAGGGACACAAAAGGTCGCGGCTCATTTTGTCCGTAAAAAAGGGTAATTCGCCCGAGTAAACAGACCCGGCTAATTTGCGCCATTCAGTTACCCTTTTCATATCTACTGTAGATTTAAACCAACTCAGTCTGAAACAGCTTTTAACACACGCATACAGGCGTTTGCATCCCTAGTATTGTTCATTCATCATTCATTCATTCGTTCGTTCGTTCGTTCGTTCGTTCGTTCGTTCGTTCGTTCGGTCGTTCGGTCGTTCATTCATTCATTCATTCATTCATGCATTCATTCATTCATGCATTCATTCATTCATTCATTCATTCATTCATTCATTCATTCATTCATTCATTCATTCATTCATTCATTCATTCATTCATTCATTCATTTATTTTTATTTTTAGTTATTTATTAATTAATTAATTCATATATTCATTCATATTTTATAAATGATTGGAATGGAATTATGGTTTAATAGCATGCCCACACATTGTGTAACGCTGTGCAGAATTCCGTTTATTCCCTTTATTTCAGATGAAAAGAAATATCATTAAATACTGGTCATTGAATTTTCGTCTGTAAGATTTGAATTATTTACACTTCATTTTGGAGTCATGCATGGGATTTCATACTTGGCACTCAGACGGTTAATATTACCCGGGCACTATCTCATGGCCTAGTCCCACTGCAGTACTGCACCGTTTCTCCTTCCGTTTCCTATCCGACCAAAATGTGGCGAGATGGCCAGTAGATCTAGCAACGAAATGGCAATAGTCGAACAAGGAGACATCGAAACGGAGCCGAATTAAACGTAGCCTACTAGTCCATTCCAAACTTGGTCCGCATCATTTCGTTTCCTGCCAGTATATTAATCTGCTATTACCTTCCGGATGTCAAACGGATAGGAAACGGAAGGAGAAACGGTGCAGTGGGACTAGGCCGTAAACAATATGTGGCAATGAGAAATGAGTATAGCACACACTTATTTTAAATCGCTTCTGAAACGGCCTAAATTCAGGGTCTACATGTGAAAAGGGTACACAGTCATAAACACGTCCACTCCGTCAACGGTCACCTGTTGATTGAAATGACGTCACAATCGCGGCTATCTCAAGGTGACGGGTTTCCGAGTATAGCGCCTAAGGGGTTTACTTCTCTCCGCCCATGACTGAACCTTGACCTTGACAAGAAGTCAGAGGGGAGCAAACTTTACTTGCTACTTTACTAAGTACATTGAAAAAACACATCAGATTAATACATGGTCATTCAGGCCTCATATTCATGAAACCCCGCTAGCCTAGTTCCTTGCTAAGTATATTTTAAATACGCAGTTTATTTAGCACTGAAGAAACAGTTTTCCTAGTCTCCAACTTATAGGATTAGCTGGGTAAGCTTTATGTACCCACTAAGTTAAATTTAGTTAGCAACTAAAATATCTTGTGTTTAATTGGTAGCCACGCCAACCAAAAATGACTTAGCAAGGAAATAAGCTAGCGGGCTTTCATGAATATGGGCCCTGGTTGCTATATAACTTGTTCAAGGTTAGGACAGAGCGCCAATGTTGTGCATGAATCTTGCATGGGCATTTTCCAAAAAGATATTTTTGTGAAACAGCCAATCATTTACAAAATGATGTTGTTTATTATCATATTACTGGCAATACAAATGTCCAGAAATAACTCCGATTTCTTTACTATGTCCAAAACTACACTGTGATACATATCAGCAATTTCGATGTCATGTGTCAAATCTTCACATTACGAGCAAATTTAGAACAAATTGTATACAAGTAAAATGTATAATCATGTCATATTATTACTAGAAATGCGAGATAATTACCTTCCTTTAACATTGCCGAATTATATATTTAATTTTACAACACTATATGTATTACATCACATACGAACTACATGTTGACTTAATGTACTTTCATGTATTAGAAACGACGACTAGCAATGGATACGACCGTGGTCATTCAATTTCTTTTCGGATAGTAACTAAACATATCCGGTTCGAATTCAAGCAATGTCATGCAAATTCAAATTGTCTTAAAGGGATCTAGTAACTTTGTTGACGAGTGCAACAAGGGATGAATGGTTAATAACATGTGTATTGGTGTGATCTGATATGTCCACAAAGTAATGTGTGAAAATGTCACGTTAATTGGATGTTCTTTGGCTGAGATATGAGCAAAACAGCAAAGTGATATTCACTATTGGATTGCACTTACTTTGTACATGGCTCAAATTATCCCGTAGACAATTTCATACAGACACACTTCAATCGTAAATATCTTTTGAACGAATTGGAAATTTGAAAAATCGAAACCTGTCCCATGCTTTTATTGTTAATATGAATACAAAAATAAGAGAACCACTAGAGTTCCAAGTGAGTTTGTGGATTTGGACAATGTTACTAAGTCCCTTTCAACGGGTTAAAACAAGCGGGTGATACGGATACTGAGAAGGGACGATTTGTTGGCATGCATTTCCAAAGAAATGTTTCCATGTATAGGGATTAATGTGTCAGTACATCTTCATTTCGAAGATTGAATGATTGGGTAGGACCCGTATGAGGAAAGGGATAAGTAAATCGGAGTAATGGATTAAGAGAGGAAGAATGACTTCGAGTAATTGCATTAAGAGTGATTGATCCTCAAATCTTCCAGACAAGTCCTGACAATATTACGTTGTGTACGTGTAACACGTGATGGATTAGCTAGCAGTGATCTGCTCTTCTTATCTACACGTCACAAGCATGGAACATTGTTCTATTTACTTTCACATGTAATTTATGTTCACACTGAGATTGAAATTTGGGAGAAAATACATGAAGAGTAAAGAACTTAAAGTTAGTAGGGACTCACATGTTTCACATCGTTGTCCCGATGTGGCCCGATCGATACGGTTCCCGAAGTGGTATCGGAAAATATCGGAGTACATCGGATTACATCGGAATCATCTACTTTCGCATGCAAGCACTGAGATCGATATTCGGGGAAAACATGAAGACAACTAATAAAACAACTTAAACTATAGTTAGGGATTTACATGTGTACGATCCTTGGTCCCGATGTGGCCTGATACGGTTTCCGAAATGACATCGGAAAATATCGGAGTACATCGGGAATTACGTACTATCACCTGCAATTATGCACACACTGTCATGACTGGAATAAAGATTCAGCGGCGAAACATGAAGATATAGAACTTAAAGCAGGACACCCATGTGGTCTATCTTGGTCCTGATGTGGCCTAAAACGGTTCCTGAAATCACATCGGAAATTGTCGGAGTACATCGGAACACACTGTATAATTTTCACATGCAAGATATGCTCACACTGGGAACAAAATTCAGGGATTTTGCGTGAACATATTATTGAACTTAAAGTAGGACAAACGTGTGCCCCATCGTGGTCCCGATGTGGACCGAAGCGGATCACGATGTGACATCGGGAAATACCGGAGTACATCGGGAAGTGTCAGGATGTTATCGGGATGGCATCGGTACATGAGCTAGACAACGGGCCGTTTTCGCATCTGCTGAAAAAAATCTCCTGATATTTGTTAACGTTTAAACAAATCAAATATCTAACACGATTTACAGAGGATTGGATACTACCGTTTCCTAAAGCAAGTGTGGACACAAAATGACCGATAACTATTTCCTGTTAACAACATACTTGATGAAAACGTAATAGTTCCGATATCAGCTTGAACTCTGGTAATGTAACAAAGAGAATTTAAACAAAATACAAAAATGTGATGAATGCATTGAAAGAAAAAAAAATATATATACAATGAAGACATCATTTTTACGTTGCGTACGTGCCAAACGTGGTGAATCCCTCATAAACCAAGTGAACCGGTAATACTGTATAATCGTCATTTAGCATAATAGCATAATGTACTCGAAATGCTTGGGCCACTTGAAAGTGACGATTACCTGAGGCCTTAAAGGGATAGTTGAGTACTGGTAAAGAGAGAACAGTTTTGGTCAAACTGAATTTTAGTAAGCAAAACCTGCACCATTACATTACAAACTAATAGTTATAACTCCACCATGCTAAAAAGGAATAAAACATTACAAATGACTCAGTAAAAAGCCTGTTATCATTCCAAAAGAGCCATTAAAACTCAAGAGGGCGCTCTCTAAACACTCATCGGTTTCAACCATTTAAAATAAAATATTGTGCATGTGATGTTTGGTTGAAATAGTGATTAGATAGAGAGATAATGAACAACTATCTAAAAACCTATTTTGTACATTTTTGAAAAGAGGAAGCATTTTTAAACATTTTTAACGGCTAGTTCAAAATTGTTGAATAATTGTGGGGCCCCACATTTATTACAAATGGCTATGTTTATGGATATTTCAGCCATTTCTGAACCGATTTTGATCAAATAAAGTTTTTTTGTCATTAAAATGGTATATCCTTTCGAATTTGACACTCAGTTTTTCATTATCTCTCCAAAAAGATTATTTCGTGTAGCGCCCTCTATACCAAAACTCAACTATCCCTTTAATCATGTTCATTTTTTGTGCAGTAATCCGTTATTTTCCTCGTATGAGCTAAGTAGAGTTGGAAGTCCAGTGAAGTAAATTATGAGATATTAAAGGTGACGGTTCGGAATCGTAAATCAGATGCGCGGTGCCATCTTGCAAACGCCTCGCGTACACTGCAAAATACACAATAGTTTCGGTCGTTCACACGCCGGGCACAAACTACAAGTTATCCTCGAAGTTTAAAACTACGAGCTAAACTTGACGTTAAATCATTAATATTTGTTATTATCAAGGAGGTGTTATGTTCTTGATGTAAAATGTGTAACAATTATAAAATACTTGCATTTTTGCTTTTGAATATATTTTATTCCAAGGCTACAAATCAATGGCTTTCCATAATAATGAAGTTAGGTCCAACTAAAAGTTAAGTTCAACTTATAATGTATCTGAAACACCTGGGCCCCGTTGCAGAGAGAGATACAATCGATTGTAAGTTGCGATTAATCGTAAATCAGATCACGTGTTCTAGATGCGCAAATCTGATTAGTTGAAACGGGTAAATTTTCTGACTTACGATCAATCGTAACTTACAATCGATTGTATCTCTTTCTGCAACGGGGCCCATGTGTGATCCGATTCAGTCATGAGAGTTCAATGAAAGTAGGACTGACTAGAGGGTAGGTCATGTTATCCACTCCATGCACAATTGATCATGTTACATCGGTTTTTTATTCAAATGGTGTTCTCCTGTCAAGTCCTGTGTACAAAAAAAGGGGTGAAATATCCTACTTGTACAACCGACAAATATTAGGGTTCAAAGAAAGAAGGTCGAGGGAGATGCAAGTATAATCCAGACAAAATGTCACATGGATCATTTATCGATGTTAATGTCAAGCAATGTTTAATAAAGGGATTTAGTTACAATATGTAAGATATAACAAAATACTTACTGAGTACTCTCGCGGTTCTCACATAACTTGTTGTATTCGTACTACCCCAAAACATGGAACAGGTTTCGGTTTTCCAAATGTCTATTTCGGTACAGATAGGTATTAGTGGCGTGTTCGGATTTGAAAGTCTATAGAGGAGACTTCAAGCTGTGTACTACCTCGCTCGGTGCAATGAACTTTGCATATTCGCTCATTACTCGGTCACGTGTCATTCATTTACGATGAAATTTTCACACACCACTCAGTGAACATATACAATCATACAAATACACATTCTATCAACCCTTCGTGTGCACGGTCATGTCGCAAAGACACTAGATCCCTTTAATGTCGACTTGTCTGTACTGTATAATGTTTGACATTTGGAAATCCGAATCTTGAGCGTGCCTAGTCTAGTATATGACGTCATTACTGGGTTAGAGATGTCTAGTTAGATCTAACTACAATTTAGGAACCCAATGTAACTCATTGCAAATTAGTTGACTGTGTAAAGGTGTGTAAAGTTGTGTACTATTAGGAACTACATAATTACACAACTAATTTGCAGTGTATATCTATTGAAATTAGTACTCAATCATTAGATCTAACTCGACTGTAGTAACCCAATCATAATGTCATACTATGTGTGGTTAGTATGTTTGTTGTCCTAATTAAATAAATAAAATAACACGAGGGTTCAAAGAAAGTAGGTCTATCTAGACTTTCAAGTAAGTCATGCAGGCATGATGTCACATTGATTGCTTATGCCATGTTTGTTCTACCGTATTCACTTTGTATTTTCGCTCATTACTGAGCCATATATTCATCCAGTATTCCAGTTAATGTGATATGTCCACACATTACTAATAGTTGACATATCAGATGACAACACACACATTTTATCAACCATTCATCACTTTTTGCACATGCCAACAAAGATACTATAACCCTTTAAAGATGGTCAAGCGTGGATATGTAGAGGACGCTTTTCGAAATGCTTCACCGCGATTCGCCATTTGTAACTTGGCCATGTTGTGCTTACTAGCGGCGACTTGTACACACTAAACAATATACCGTAGGTTCAAATGTGTACACCCTTAGGGTGCACGTCTGCACCCCATGGGGAACATACCCAATTGAGGGTGCAAAATTGCACCCTTAATGGTGCTACTATTGTAACAGTTTTAGGGTGCAATTGCACCTTTATTTGTTACTGATTATCTAATCTGGCTACGCCGCTGAGAAGAACAGTATGAAACGGAGAAACACAAACATAGACTGAAATAGAAAGGTTGATTTTTTATCATTTTAGGGGTAAAAGTATTCCGTCAACAGAGTGGGAAACCGGACCCTTAGCAAAGACAGCTTATTCAGCAAAGGTGCAATTCGAGAAGCATGGGTAAATACCAGCGATTCAGTGGTGAAAGTGTCGGCGCATTTTAGGACTAAGAGTGTAGAGAAGGGTATTTTACCTATGAGGGGGGGGGGGGGGACGAGGGTACAGTGAAGTCCGTAAAGGGGGGGGGGGGGGCGGGGGCGTTGTAACACAAATGAACTGGATGGTATGTCTTTATTTATTTTTCAGTCACACATTTGGTCATAAGACGGGGTAAGGTGTCTAAGGTGAGGGTGGGGTGGGGGGGGGGGGGGGGGGGAGGGGGCTATAATCCCCATTTTTACCACTTAGGTAAGCCCGGAGTGAAGGATTCGACGAGCTAGGCTACCGTGAGTGAGAATCGCAAAGTAAACGGAGAGTTTAATTCCAAATGGCGCTAAGTCCATGCAGTTTCAATTATAAAAACAAATATTCTTGGCGGGAATGCTATTGACATGATTGATACGAGTTATGTAGTTTACCAAATCGTGCGAAATGAAATATTACATAACTATGTCATAGAACTTGTATAGACAGGAATCGTAAAGGCTTTTATAATAATTATAGTTAAAAAAAAAGAAAACAAGTTTTTCTAAAGTAAATCAGTTAGATTCACCGCCTTTTTGAGGGTCTGGACACATTATTCTCTTCAAATAGCATGCGATGCAATTGGCCGTTCATAACGAACTTGTCTTCTTGCATTTCACCGCATTAGCGGCGAACGCAAACATGACGGACTGGCACCCAAAATACGACGGCGATTCGATAATTCTGTTTACGCGCGAAAGGCGGAGTGTAAAATTCAATGAATTAGGGAAACATGAAAAAGAAAGAAAAAAAAATCCACCAAGCATGTGTGTGTGTCGGTTAAAAGTGTCTCTCAACATGTTCATACCATTTCTGTTGGTTAATGTTGGCCGAATGTGTCACTCCTTGTGACGTACAGTGAAGAAAGTCACAATTATCATTATTATTTGAGACAATGGATTGTGTGGATTAAACTTTTTGAATTTTTGATAACATGTCATAATGAGAGAGTAGCTTGTATTTGTTTTGCTTATTTTATAGTCAATTAGGGTGAGAATTAATAAATACAAACTTACATTTAAACGATGCAGTTGTCTCTTTATTATAGATTCAACTATATATGTTACTTTCAAAAAAGTCAATAGACACCTGATATACAGTATACAATGGCTCAAATAAATCTGTACAACGCTTCGCAAACATGCACAGTTTAGCTTGTATTTGCTTAAAGGGATCTAGTAACTTTGTTGACATGTGCAAAAGGTGATGAATGGTTGATGCAATGTATATTGTTGTTATCTCATATGTCCACAGGGTATTGTGTGAAAATTTCAAGTCAAATGGACATTGCATGGCCAAGTAATGAGCGAAAATGCAAAGTGATATTCACTAACTCACTGCACTCACTTTGTACACAGAAGAAAAACTCGCCCGGAGTTTTTCTTATCTGAATACTTCGATCGTACATATCTTTGTAACGAAATGGAAATTTGAAAAACCGAAACCTGTCCCATGATTTTATTGTTAATACGAATACAACAAGGTATGAGGGAACCTCTAGAATGAACATTTTATTTTGAGGATTTGGACAATGTTACTAAGTCCCTTTAAAATAGTAATACGGTTAATATGGTGAAATCTTAGCCTTATTATCGTTGAGTTTTGGTAAAGAGAGTACAGTTTTCGTCAAACTGGATTTTAGTAACCAGAACTTGCACTACAAACTAATAGTTATAACTCCACCATGCTCGAAAGGAATACAAAAATACTTCAAAACTTCAAACAAATTTGATACTCAGTTTGTCATTAACCCAGAAAAATATCAATTTGTGTAGCGCCCTCTATACCAAAACTCAACTGTCCATTTAAACTGATGTGAAAATATAGCTAATGACAAACAAACATTTAATGTGAATACATTTCAACAATGCAATGTTATCCTCATCATGAATTTTTACTGATGTTACCTTAAAACTGTTCAAGGGCCCCCTGATATGGAATGGCTCAAACAATATGTCGAACGCTTCACAAACATGCGCACCACCCACAAATAATATTCTTATAAATGAAAGGTAACATCTTTAGTATTAAATTCCATCAACAAGTTCAGAAAAATATGTTTTCAGAAAAAAAATATATAATTGGAAAACGCATCACCATTCTAAAGCATGCGTTCATGCGGTCTGAATTGCGAAGACCAATGTGTGCAGAGCAAACGAATCGCCCGGGATTATATTGTCTCCAAACGTACGCGTGAATAGCATTGGCGCATTCGCAAATGTTTGGCCCGTACGGAACCAGGAAATAGTAGTGGTTCCGTAAGTGGTGGAAATTAATTGCTTTGTTTATGAATTACACAATCCTTTGCACAATGATGGGTATCTATTTGATATCACAAAACGGTAAAAAAAACATATAATTATGTGTTGTTGTTTGCCTGGTGGTCCCCTTTAAGCTTGTATTTGCTTTACACTTTTGTGAATACAGAGCTAATTACAATGTACTTACATTTAATGTGAATACATTTCAACGATGCAATGTTATCTTCATCATGAATTCTTACTGATGTTACCTTCAAACTGTTCAAGGGCCCCTTGATATGGAATGGGCTCAAATAAATCTGTCGAACGCTTCGAAAACATTTCCCTATCCTTAGGGGCCTCACATTTAATTCGTTTTCCCGCTGCTATGTCTACACGTTTACTCTCAAGAGGTGAATTAACAACGCTTCTTGTCATGTCCAAAATGAGACGGGACGGAATATATGCAATTATTACAGATGAGATGTGAAAATAATTATAATTGTAATACGGCATGTTGATCGAGGAGCATTTTTATAAAAGTAGCATGTTGGTATTATTACTCGGGTTCCTATCATGATTATCAACTGTATTACCATTATGGAAATTCATGATATCTTTCGTGTATAATGTATGAAGAATTGCAATGTTATCACATGGTTCCGTTCGGCTGTGCATTATACACAGAGGTGCACCGTGGTCGCACGTTTTTTTTAGGGAGGGAGGGGGGGGGGGGGGGGGGGGAGGCGTGGATTTTCGGAGGGTTAACCCTATGCGTTTCTCTTTTTTTTTGGGGGGGGGGGGGGGTGGTAAAGGATTTCCCCCTCATGTTTGTTATTTTGTTTATTACATTATTGGAGGAGCACGTGCCCATAATGCCCCCGGCGCTATACGCTACTGAATAACAAAACAATAATGTACAATAATGATATTCCTTTCGAAACTGTTTAGTTAAAGGTATAGGCCAGTTTTCGAAACGCCCCCCCTCTCAAAAAATGAAATGGAAGCTCTTATTACCAATCATGTGAAAGAATATGTTTTTACTAATACGGGATGATACAAATTTTGCCTGGAAACCGCCTACTAATTGATATATTTGGTAAATTATTGACCACATGCGTTCGCTATACGGGCTTGTCCCCAGCTTGTCGATACTCCAGTCGATACTCATATACATGTACTAACGTATGTATAAATGAAATAATATTACGTCATTTTTATTTATAACACAAATAGTCAATCGCCGTAAAAGGTATATACCGTGGGCGGTTGAGAGTATATCAATAGTATTCATCTTGACAATACGACGAAATGCACAAGGAGAGAGGTAATTCTGTATAGTATACGAATATAGAATATAATCTTGCCGAGGCTAACAATAATTGCGGACATTCATCATTTAGGGCAATTCTATTCATTCAGAAGTATTCCATGTAAATTATATAAGTATAGTCTGTTTGAAAACGAAAACGGGGAAAACCCTAATCACAATTATGATTCAGCCGTTTCATTTCCAGACCGTGAAGTACCATGCATTAACTATTTTGAAGTATTATTGGCTGACCTTTTACCATGGCATATACGGAGCAGGGGTGTGTTTCACAAAGATTCTAAGTTGAACTTAACTCTCAGTTGGACCTAAATAATATTGATTATTATGGGAGCCATTTGTAGCCTTACAATAAAACATATTCAAAAGCAAAACAAATCAAATATATTCCAACACAAATGTATATCAATTATTTCAGGACTCCTTGATAATACAAAACTGATTTTATCAAACTTCACGCCTTTTCAAAGGACTGTTCCAACAATTTTACAAAGAAACTAACGGCTTTCCATAATAGTTAGGTCCAACTTAGAGTTAAGTTCAACTTTGAATCTTTGTGAAACATCCCCAAGACCTACTGCCGATATCATTTTGGGATAATTGTAAGCAATATATCAATGCATAGTAATAACATGATTGTGGGTGGTTTAATTAACCTATATAACTCATCACAATCGAAACTAAAAATACGGCAATTGTGCTCAAGAATATACAACAAACTTTGATGGTGAAATGCAATTTATATCATCTTCCCACATGAATTAAAATGACTGGGTCCTTCATAAAAGAAATCGCTTCTTAGAAAGACTGCTGTAAATTGTGTGTTTGTTTGTTTTTAGGACGCCAAGAAATTGTTTTGACTTTTCAAAAAGCAGACGAAACGGAGTGTTCCTCGATAACAAATTTCGAGACGAAGACGAATGGTTTAGTTGTGTAAGCGGGGGGGGGGGGGGGGGGGGGGGGGGGGGGGCGTCGCCAAGACCGATCGTGGTCTGAGACCACTGGTTTAGATGGCCGAGCTTTCTGAATTTGGGGGCGGGGGGGGGGGGGGGTGTACGTACCCATCGCACCTCCTGGCTACGGGCCTGGTATTAAATAAAATGGAGTATTCCAATTGAATTAAAATCTTCACGTTTTCCCGCGTAGAATTCGTAGTTACCCTTTTATTTTGGGTTCTAGAACTCTATTTTTAAGATTTTCTGTTCCATTGATCCTCCACTTCCGATGTCGAGATAGTAAATATGTTATAATTTTTTATCACGCATTTCGCGAAAAAGAATGTTTGGTAAGCAATTGACCTTTACAAAATTCTCTCTTAGGCACAATCTGTAATAGGGTACCGTATTCGCCGACTGCTGAATACATTGAAAACTATCTTCTGCATTTATACAGTACATCCCACTTTATTTTAAAGGTGTTCGGTTTCGTAAACCACATGCGCGGCGCCATCTTGCGAACGCGCTGCGCACGGTGCGTGCTACATACTACATCAGTGATTGCAATGCGCACACACTAGCCTAGTTAACAAAATTATGATCCGCGGTGCAGCATTCCCGCGCTTGGCAATCTTTAACGCCGACATCGGAGCCACTCAAGCCACGCTGATCAAACAAGAATCTGATCTTGTCTTCTATTATTATTTTCTTTTAAAACCCAGCACGGGTGGTGCAGCAGCTACGTGATGGGGAAATAGGACGTACGCATATTGAATCTAAAGAGAGTAAAGATTGATCCAGTCCCAAAGGCCCTATTGATATATATTTTTTTTATAGCAGTACATTAAAATTGTTAATGTTCTGTTTGAACTTATATATATATTTTTTTTATATGAACAACTGCAGCATAACAACTGAGGTATATTAATAATGGGGAACTGGGGGATGCAGCACCCAGCCCCCCGCCCCCACCCCCTCCCCGCCAACAGAATAACCCGTGGTTTAATGGTTTGAAAATGATAAACGCATTTTCATGCAGATATTTATGTTAAGTGTTTGTACATTCTTACGCCCTACAAAAACTGTTCCGATACACACAATTCCAAAAATAATATCCCTACCATGAACCCTACCCAGTTATGCCCGCCCATGTATTCAAGTAATCTACTATTCAAAATGGTTGGATGCCCCTTTCAGCAAAGGCTGCTGATTTTGCAATGAGGGGCCCCATTGGTGTTGGTTGACTATCGCTACGCTAATTAGAGTCGTTCTGAAGAAATAATTAAACCCACATGCATGGTAGTTCAGGCGCGCGTGAAGAGCGGCAAGTCTTCTTTTTGTTCATGCTTTTGTTTATCACGTGTTGATGGAGTGTCATTAGTACAGAGGTGAAGACGGGGACAATATGTAGGCTGGGTGAAGATAGGGGGAGGGAGTAAGGGGGTTAAAGATCGAGAGGGGCAAAGTTTCCCCCCCCTTTTGTTCATGGTTGCTGCCTTCTTGAAAAAAATAATTTATATGACGCTACAGTTTCATGTTATTCTGTAATTTCATTGTTTACCTTATGGTAGAGGGAGGAAGTAAAATAGTTATTACATGATACCTTACGTTCCTGAGGGAGGGTGGATGGTTGACGGTTTGGGGCATGGGGGAGGGGGGAGGGGGGCACTACTACCCTTTCCACACCCTTTTGGTCCACCTTTCACCGAGTGCAATAAGTGGTCATCCGCAAACCTTTCTCTGACTGACTGATCGAAAAGGTCCGAATAAACAATCGATGTAATTATTGTCCCTTCAGGGTTCGCTAGCTCCTTGTTTACACTTGGCTTCGGAGTTGGGGGGAGGGGGGCAAGTCGCGAGGATAAATCGTTATTCCTTCATACCATCGTGCGTCAACACTGAGTCGATGTCGATGTTAACGTGTCCTGCATGCGGTGTTTTGGGCTGTGACCCTAACATAATAATTGCATCCACTGTGCAAGGCAGTCTCATAAATATGTTGTCCATAACTAAATCAAAGCACAAATTCGCACAAGACGCTTTCAGGATTGGGACTTCTCATCCAAAAGATTTGAATAAAGAAACGTTGCATATTTATTATTTTAATATAATTGGAGAACTTTTACTTCATATTTATTATTTTAATATAATTGGAGAACTTTTAGCTGTACGGAAGGGGATTTGATCTGATTCCATGTGGTTTGAATATTAAGACTTCCTGCAACATTTTGAAATATCGCCCTTCTGGCGTGTAAACGTTAAATGTAAATAAACAAAAAGTATATTGCTATTTATTTTATTCCATCATTTCGAACAATCAAAAATAGGAAAATCACATCTGATTGAGATAATTGTTGATTCCACGTATTACAGTTGCAAACGGAATCTATTATGCATCTGTCTCACCCCAAACCTGACAAAGTTGTCATGGTTGTAGCTATACGAAAGCATTCCATTCGATCCAAATATTCATTTTACGAAACGTCCACTCCGGGTATTTTGACACGGTAAAAACGCATGAGAGCAGTGGTTATTGAAGCATACGTTACGAGATAAGTTTCTTATTCAGATTCGAGTTGTATAATCGGTAACTAACCTTATAATGCGCGGCAGTATCATGTATGCTGACGATGCGCTAATGCGTTGCTTCGAAAAACACCCGTTGCTTCGAAAAACACCAGAGTATACCGCTTGGTATTAGCAGTGATAACAGGTAGTGACACTTGACCTTTCCTATATAAAGTTTATCTACACAGCCACTATGCGGATTGCGGACGCTGAACGGAATGAATGTTTTATCTTACGTGTTGTCATTTGATCACCGACCACAGTCCTATACGTATAACTACCTGTAACTAAATTGGACCATGTATTCTCTTTAAAGGTCGACATGCGCGGGGATGCTACTCCGTGGGTCGCCATTTTGAACTAGGCTATGGTTTGGGCGCATGGCACAATACCGAACCAGTGTACATAATTTATAATAATTATGTTCGCACGACATTATCTTCCAACACGTGCCCACGACTACCAAAGCGTGCCCAGACTTGCATGACTGTATAACTATAAAAGAACCGATGTTATTATACACATTGTGAAGAGCATCAGTTCTTTTAGTCATGCATGCCAAGTCGTGAACACGTGTTGGTAGAGAATGCCGTTCGCACCATGCGCAAGATGCTCGCAAGATGGCACCGCGCATCTGATATACGAATCCGAACCACCTTTAAGGGAATGACTATAGTATGTCCATATCTACCAAAGATTGTCCAATCCACAATTAATCTTACTTAGAACTCTTACGGTTCGCTCATACCTTGTTGTATATCACTTTACATTATCGTTCATTACTTGGCCATATAATATCCAATTAGTGTGAAATGTTTACACATTATCCAGAGGACATATTGAGATCACAGCAAAACACATTCTGTCAACTTCGTATCACTATTTTGCACATGTCAGCAAAAATACTAGATCCCTTTCAAGTACCCTTATTAACGGACACGTCAGTCGTACTTAATTTGAATCTCACGTTTACCAGCACTCTACTTCTCCTTTAACTGTACATGTTCTTTATATATTCCCTGTATCTCTCTTTAAAACTGTTTTGGGGAGAGCTGATTCTTTTTGGTAACAGTGGATTTCGAGAGAAAATGTCAAACCCTACTTGGCATTGTGACGCCAATGCACTGACCGTGATGAAGGAGGTGTGTAGAAAGAGGTTGGGTGCGTGCCGGGTATGAACAGGAGAACAACCTTTTCTGTCGTTCGAGCTAGATAAATACAGGCCTTGACAAACGAAGTGGTGATGGAGGAGAGGTGGGGGGAGGGGGGACTATGAAACTATATCAACCCCCCCCCCCCCCCCTCTCTTATATAAATATTCTGGCAAAAGTCACTGACCTCATATTCTATCAATATCATCAGATCATATTCGGGTAGAATCATCTCATTCCCGGGCAAAATCCCCCCCTCAATATGCATAGGAGGCGGACGGCCTAGGGGTTGTAGCCCCCTCTATCATAATGAGTTCAAACGAGCTACCGGCAAGTCTTCTGAAACCCTGTCGCTTTCTGTCATGCCTTTATAATCATATTGATACTATTCTCGGGACTTGCATCACAACTTATAATGAAATCGTGTTATCAACATTAAATTAGTGTAACGATTTGTGACAATCTGTCTGCATGTGCTCATAACATTAATGATTAACCCGATTATGTATGGTAAAATGTAATAATTTGTAAGCATTTATAAAACAATTTGTTCTATTATCAAAATTCCCTAGTTGTTGAGTTACTTGGGTACATAACCCTCATGCAGATTATTATGTGCACAACCTCAACCCCACGGGGAGCATTCCAACCAATGTTACCATACATAGCGTATTTGGAGTCTCATTCACGACCGACCATACATGTACACAGTCATGTTAAGCCATTCCTTTAGAGATTATCTATTTTCTATCGACTTTGTACATAACCCATCAAGTTTTGGTAGACAAGGGGTTAATTAACTGTTGTGTTGAGAGCTGCAACAATGTGTATGAAATGTCCTGCTGAAGGGCGTAAACACCGCGGCTTCGATAACGTTCGACCACAGAACCTTTTTGATTGGGAAGCACCGCTATATTTATCCTTTACGTCATGCACTTCTTGCCACAAATTCATCGAAAACCTTTTTTCTTCTTCTCTTCTCCGACAGTGACGTTCATCCATTGAAATCGAAACTGACCATGACTCAAGCTCTCGATCGCGACGCGGTTGCGGTGAATCTAGAGGTGGTTGAACTGCCGTGGTTCGTGACTGATGGCCCTTTTTTTCGCTATATGCACACTGGCTCATAGTTATGCATGCAGTGTGCACAAACTAACCTAGTTCAAAATGGCGACCCGCGGTGGAGCGTATCCACGCTTCATGATCTTTAAAGTGACCCTGCCGTCAAATGCGGGCATGCGCACAGAGCAGCATCACGTGTTCAGCTCAAGACCAGCGGAAAAAAACAGTGCGTGAGCGCGCGACACTCACGCAAAGCGAAACAATATCAGCTGAAGATGCCCCCGCTTTTTTTACAAATAATATTTAAATTTTCATCTGGCGTTTTAAAAATTGGTAAAATAATGCATCTGTTGATACATCCTCTTGCCATAACATATAGAGTAACACTGACATTATGAAAATTGGTCCAGAAGGCCCCTGCATGGTATATCGGAAACTAGATACGCCCTTTTTCCATACGACATGTATGAGGGCCGCGTGCGTAAGCACGAGACTCGCGCAAATCGTACATAAAGCGCGGAGCACGTATATCATGGCGCCTCTCTGTAATATCGTTAAAAGCGCCACCCGACGCGATGACTAAGCCTTTTTAAGTTGAACCTTTACATTGGATGTAATTTTTCCAACCATCGTGACTTCATGATATTGAGAAAATAGTATTACAAAATCGTGCGTTGAATATTTATTTCGAATCGATGATCTATGATTAATCGATCGTAAAAGGGAATGATTCGATTGGGTCGCATTTCGATGAGGTTGAATTTATGAATATTGATATTGAACGTGAATTGACGCATTTCAAAGATTACAGACGACCGGCTTGATATGATGTACAAGTGGCACTCTTACCAAAGTCTTTGTAAAGACGATATTACTATGCAATAATATAATTTTAGACTGTGGTGGATGATAATTATAATTATAATAATGATAAAAAGGGAATAATTCGTTGTGGTTGTTTAGAGATGGCTGACCTTTTGAGAACTGTATTCTTTATCCAGCTCAGGTTGTTCACTATCGTACATTAGCGGTAAGGAGCATGATAAAACTGCCATGACGTAACTCGACATCTAGATGCAACATGTTCGTTATAGAGACGGTAATTTAGCTCACCCACCAGGTATGTGCTGAAATTATGTTTTAAGACTATCATAATTATGTACGGTGATGGATGATTATTATAAATGGGAACGGTTGTGACATCGCGTTATTCAATTTATTACCAACGGAAAGTCTATTAAAACATTGTCGAAAGGTCGCATGCATGAATCAGAAACTAATCACCGTGGCTAGAGGGTTCGGGCGTCCTCTTTTCTTCCCCGGTGCGAACTTGAGAATAATGGGTCGAGGTGTTAGATTTCTGGCGCTCTTTCGTTCTTACAAGCCGAGCATCTAGACCTGTTTTTTTGTTTCAGCGTGTTTTGGGGAACACACCATGAATCAAGTTTGGTAACATAAGTGTACTAGTATGTCACATTCACATGCAGGTTTTTGTTTCCCGCGTGAATAGTATGTCAGGATTTCCCTACTTATTCATTCGATATAGGAAATACCTTTGCCTGCGGGTTCATGAGACCTACATTACTATATGTATATAGGCCTTTTGCGTCTTTCGCGCTACTAAAGTCGAAAAGTGAGGTGTACGGTGCGGAATGTTTGAATGTCTTCCGCTTCTTCGGGCTAAGGGCATTGCATGAAATACATAAATGTATCTCACATGCAGGACATAATAATGCCAAGATGTTCCCCCAACGTCTTATTCATTTAATTCAGGAAATATGCTGCTTATAAGTACGGCTCCACGAGACCTACATGAGTTGTAACCCTTGTTGCGTCCTTCGCGCCAATTCGTAAAGTAAGGTGTACGGTGCTGAAATGTCTGAAGGTCTTTCGCTCGTTCGGGCCATGGGCACTGCATAAAATACATAAATGTATCTCACATGCAGGACATAATAGTGTCAAGATGTTCCCCGACGTCTTATTCATTTATTTCAGAAGATCCGCTGCTTAAACGGCTCCATGAGACCTACATGAGTTGTACCCTTGTTGCGTCCTTCGCGCCAATTCGTAAAGTAAGGTGTACGGTGCTGATATTTCTGAATTTCGGAATAACGAACTTTTGGAATAACGAACCTTCGGAATATAAACCGAACCTTCGGAATAACGAGCTGTAACCCTGAAATTTCTGTATGTCTTCCGCCCTTTCGAGCCATGGGTATATTACATAAATTACATAAATGTATCTTACATACAGGAAATATTATGTAGAGATATCCCCAACTTCTTATTCATTCGATTCAGAATAAACAGTTGCTTGCGGGCTCACGAGACCTACATGAATTGTACGATTTTCTGTCCTTTGCTGCAAGTCGAAACGCGGGTTATAAGCGGGTTCATTTCAGATGATCTTCTGCTCTTTCGGGCCAAGGTCAATAGGGTTTTGAGGAGCATCGACAAAACGTTTCTCACATGCAGGGCATAACGTGTAAAGATATCCCCAACTTCGTATCGATTTATTTCAGGAAATCCGCCGCTTACGGCTTCACGAGACCTACATTATAGTTGTAAGCTTTTTGCGTCCTTCGTGGCCATGGTGGCAAGTCGAAGAATTGTTTGTGGGGTGCCACGCTTTTGAATGTCTTCTGCTCTTTCGGGCCAAGGGCACATGGGCTAGTGTATCAAGGAACAACAACCGAGTTTCGTAACACTCCTGTATCTCACATTCAGGATATTCTTTCTAGATGAATACAGTAGTATGTAAAGATATCCACAAACTACTTATTAATTTCATTCGAAAATCTAATTGCTTTATACGAGTTCGCGAGGCGTATACATTGTATATTTTGTTTTCGTCCTTCGCACAAAGTCGAAAGTGGGTTATACGGTCCTATATAAAGCAGATAAGTTTCTAAATTGATTCTGCCTTTTCGTGCCAAGGGCACACGCACTATAAGTTTACAAGGAACTCGACTATTAAGTTTGGTAACATAAATGTATCTCACATTCAAGAGTATAGAAATGCGTTCCTAACTCCTTATTGATTTGTATCAGGAAATACAATAATTGCTTGGGGCTTTCAGAGGCCTATAATATGAACAATTTAATTTGTAACTGTTTGTGTCCTTCGCGGCCAGTCAAAAGTGGGTTATGGGGTGCTCAACTTCCGGATGTATTCTGCTCCTTCGGGCCAAGGGCACATTATGCGTTAGGGTTCGAGGAACATCGACCAAATTTTCGAACATAATGTATCACAATTGCAGGATATTTGTTCTACATAACCACCTAGTTATCCATGTTATTGACAAATTTGCTGCTTGCGGATTCGCGAGGCCTACATTGTAGATTTATATGCGTCTTTCGCCCAAAGTCGAAATTGGGTTATATAATTATACGTTGCTTAGTTTCTGAATGTCTTCTGCTTTATCGGGCCAAGGACAAAATAATGCACCAGGATTTCCAGAAACATCGTCCAAGTTTAGTAATATAATTGTATCTTGCATGCTGGATATTCCTTTCACATTAATATTATCAACAGTTATACCAAACTTCTTATCAATTGTATTTGTTTCAAGAAGTACTATACTATAAGGCATGCCTTGTAGCCTAGTTGCGTCATCTGCATTTAAAGGGATCTAGTAACTTAGTTGACATGTGCAAAAAGTGGTGAATGGTTGATGAAATGTGTATTTCTGTGATCTGATATATACACTGAGTGATGTGTGAACATTCCACGGTACATCAATGTCATATGACCGAGTAATGAGCGAAAATGCAAAGTGATATTCTGTAACTCAGAGCACCAACTAAACACAACAAAAAAAGTAACTTCCCCCCTAAGCAAAATGGCGTAACTTTTTAACAAATAGGGTTTGAGCAACATAACCTAGCAGGAATGTTTCTAAAATTATTGGATAACGTCTCTGTGAAAATGAATTTGATCCGCCATGCCATGCATGAGTGAGCACACATTAAAGGGAAAATGTCACTTTTCAAAAGTCACAAGAGTCAAAAAGTGAAAATTTTGCCTTTGATGTGTTGTCACTCATCCATGACTCGACGGACCAATTTCATTTTCACACATAAGTTAGTCAATATTTTAAAAAAGTTACGCCATTTTGCTTAGGGGGGAAGTTACTTTTTTTGTTGTGTTTATGTACACTTTTTCAAAGTCTCCCAGCGAGATACAATACAAATACAAATACAACAAGGTATGTAAGAACAGCTATCCCTTTAAGTGAGTCTTGTAGATTTTGACAATGTTCCTTAATCCCTTGAAGTCGAAAATTAGATCAGAAAATGATGTCTTCTGATATTTCGGGCCAAGGGTAAGTACCACCTGGTTAGGAGACAATAAGAAACATAATCGACCGATTTAAACTAGTTTGCTATAAAGTATATACATGTAATTAAATTGCACATGGGAGACAGACATTCTTTTCTGCATGAATAATAATCACACATAATTCATACAAACGTCAGTCAGGTCATTATTAAGTTCATTGTAAACAAAAAACATTTTTAGACTACCAATTTCACAATCAGATGAATCTCATCAAGGAATAATACACATGATGAGATAAAAATGTATCTCAACCTTCGCATTTGATTCGGGAAATCATTGTGGGCGTAGGGACACATTTTTCCAAGGGGGGGGGGGGGGGGGGGGCCGAGGTCTTTTGCCCGAATACCATTTTCCCTGTTTTCACTTTTCACCTGAAAAGCAACAACAACAATAAAACTGTATAATTATATATACCGCACCCAAAATTATGTATTTGGTATGACTTTTCCAAAATATAACATGATTTGCCCGAATGGGACATGGCTCTGCCCACATTATGATATAAGTTTTCCAGAGTACAATATGATTTTGCCCGAATGGTACATGGTTCTGCCCACTTTATGATATAAGTTTTCCAGAATACAATATGATTTTGCCCGAACTGGACATGCTTTTACAAAAATGTGTGGTACTTTTTGCCCGAATAAGGCCTGTTTTTGTTTTAACTCCAGGTGGCTAAAGCCCCCCAGCCCCCTCTCCCCCTCCCCCCCCCCCCCCCTCCGCCTCCTACGCCTATGAAAAATAATCATTGTTGCTTGGTCGAGTTCGCAAGACCTATATATCTATACATCTGCATCCTGTGCACACACAAAATATAGGCCAGGGTGATCGTTTTCTGAATATTAGAGTGTTACCTTTCTAAAGGTTTCTTGCTCTCATGTGCCAAGGGCACACATACACTGATGTATGAGCCATTATTGAACTAATTATTTATTTTGTATTTGACAATGATCGTTGTTCATGTGTTTCGATCACGTCCATTTGTCGGTTGAGAAAGTGAAGGGCGCTATAAAGTCACATTTTGTACTTCGAAGTGTATTACCTATATGATAGGTATACATTGTGTGTTATTTGGATATTAGTACACTCTTAAAAATGTTGGGTAAACTCCACTGGGTAAATGGAAATTGGGCAAAGGTTGGGTAAATCTTTCCCAACCTTTTTACTACATGCATTTACCCTACATAGGGCAAAAGAGAAATGCCTACATACTGGGCAATCAGCACTGGGGAAATACAAATTGGGCATAAATATACCTACAACTGGGTAAAACTTCCCCAACTATTTACTATATGCATTTACTCATCATGAAAACAAAACATAATGCCTATATACTGGGTAAAGACCAACGGGTAAATACAAATTGGGCATATTTAAACCTACAACTGGGTAAACTTTACCAACTTTGTAATCCAACTTTTTTCATTATAATTACCCAACGTAACACCAAAGTGCCCGAATTGGGCGTATTTTATCCAACACTATTGGATAAAACGCCCAACTTTTGCATGCTTGGCTGAAGAAACGAGCGAACCAAATTGAGCGACTTTCGCTTCTCAAAATGGGAGGATTTCGACCTAGTTCTTGATGATTTACAACCCTCGAGTGGATCATCATTCTCAACAACAACAAGAGACCAGACACACCAAGCAAATCACAGGGTAAGCATCAAAATAAACTCTCAAACCGTTCGTAATTCTGACAGTTATGATGATGCGATATGATATGGAGGCGCACGAGAGAGCCCAGACGGGCAGTGCTAGCTGCAAGCTACGCCGACTGCTGTCGGGCAGTCGAGGGAGTCCAAGAGTCACGAGTCCGGGTCAGTAACCTGAACCTCATTAATGATTAAGTATTGGAACCTTGCCCCATTAAGAAGACATACTTTATTGTTGGAATCACTGATTTCCAGTCAGATTTTTTTCGGATGATTAAATGAATTCACAATAACAAAATAAATCATGATTAAAGGGACTTAGACAGTAACATAGTCCAAATCCTTAAAATCCAATTGAAATTGTTCCTGTTCCCTAATACCTTATTGTATTGTTATTTAAAAAAAAGCATGGGGTAGGTTTCGTTTTTTCAAATTTCCCTTTCGTTAAAAAGATATATATTTACGATTGAATTGTTCAGATGTCAAATTATCCAACGGATCGTCAGAACCGTGTACAAAGTGAGTGCAATGAGTTGGTGAATGTCACTTTGCATGTTTGCTTATTACTCGGCCATACAGAGTCCATTTAATTATGCTTTAACTTGAAATGTTCACACAACACCCAGTGGACAGGGTAATGGTCATAATTTATAATTTAACATTAATACATAGTATCAACCACTCATCACTTTTTGCAAATTTACTAGATCCCTGTAACACTTTCACAATTATAACATCGAACGGTTACCAATGTTGGTTAATTACTGAAAGTGCTTAGGCAAGGTGGTTTTTATGACAGATTGTGTAATATCAATATTTGATGAACTATTTAAAATATTTGTATATTTCAGCCATTACCGATGACCCTATGGCAGAGGATTCATGACGCATTCCACCTGTGAAGCGGTCTCACCATCCCAGTTTCAGTAGCATGGATCTTCTTTCCATGGACGGTCTTACCAGGTGGGGGACTTCTGTATGATTGCTTCCTGACTTGACCATCGACTGCCTACCACGCTGTGAGATATTTACAGTGATACTACTATGAGCTGCCAGAATTGCAAGGCTGTCACAATCAATGCTGCTGAATAACCGTCCCCACGCTCTGGACTCAACCTGCTGAAGCCAGACCAGTGCGAGAGGGTCAACAACAAGCAGACAACAATGGCAGCAATACGCACAAACACGAAGGTGCGCCAGTTCGACGTGGGTGACACAGTCTGGGTACACGACTTCGCCGAGGCAGCAACAAAAGAGGGTCGGGAACTATCACTTTGAGATATGGGCCCAATCTTGAATGGAGACGTCATCTTGATCACATGACATCGGGAACATCACATCACCCGAGACGATCAGACACCACCGCCAGATGATACAGTTTAGGTGTCTGATGCACCAGTCATGCCAATGGAAACAACTGTCACAACCCTCCAACATCAACTACAGAGTCAGGGGAAACCACTCAAACGGTGATTCGCAGATCGGAAAGACACCAAGAACTCCAGATAGATTAAACTTGCAGATAAAAAGGAAGACATCTTTCAACAAAAGTATCAGTCGAGCAGAATAACCTCCTATGAAGACTAATGACCATGGTAGTCCACCCCTATGGCAGCATCAGTATAGTATCAATGATTGTAGTGAATAATTTGTAGAATATAGCAAGTCATCATGCAAAAAGGGGCAGAATAATCCCCTGTGATGACTACGGACAAGGGTAGTCCACCCCTGTGTCCTTACGATTAGGGAAGGGTAAAGTAAGTACGTAAATGTAAATAAATGATAAAGAAATACAATGGTAAATGATAATCAATCCATTATACATTAACAGTAGGACTTATCCAATTGTAATCATGTTTTGGAACTGGAAAGACAGTTTTAATAGTGGACTCAGGACTGTAGGGATTTCTTTTTAATGATTGTATTAAATATAATGAAAAATAATTATACAATATTATACGTGTTTGATGATTCATTTGCACCCGCCACATCGTGTGACGTATAACTATGGAGAAGCTACATAACAGGGGGGGGGTGGGGGGGGGGGGGGTCGTCACCTGCCTCCTTCCCCAATAGTTCGACAAAAAAAAAACACAAATACATGGTGAAAATAGGGTAATTCAAATAAACCGAGCTTTGTATTCTCAACTAGTTAATTAATTGTGTGATGTCATATTTCACTTATATTATGTTTGTTATATGCATTTGATTATTTTACTGAAACCACTAGATTTTACATCACATTATTATGCCCGTTACAAAAAAAATGTATATTACAGTAGCATACTGGAGTAGGCTACACCCCTACACTTGTTTTGATATATGTTTTACAATATTATAAAAGAAAAGATGTGCCTAATGGAAAATGTGTTTTGACCCCATGTATATATTGGTACATTTACATGCTGAGGCCTATATTATTTTATTGGACTCATGATAATGATAAATATATGTGTTCATTGTTTTTCTGCATTAATGAAAGCAACAAGACAAAATCAGTATACAAATTATTTGTAAAGGTATGATGCCATTATCCATCAAACTTTACTTGTTATATTTAGGCTATTTTGTTGTTTATTGTATTTTTGTTTTATTGAAGAATATATATATACACTATTCACAACATGCAATCGTTCTCCTCTGTTATATTTTTAGTTATATTGTCCGTATATAAAATGCTGTACTTTGCCCTTCCAGTTTACCCTTCTTGGATCCCCATATTGCCCATTTACTGTCAGTTACAAACTGTACATTGGATTTAATGCTGAGTAAAATGTACATCAAGCTGAGTAAAAAAAAAGAGGAAAGATTGCCCAATAGTTTCTTTTGATATTTTTACCCATTTTGTTTTTGCCCAACGTGGCCTTGGACTCATAGCGACCCTCATGCTGGGTAAGAGTTGGGTAAAGGTTGGTAAAACAGGAGGTTGGGTAAATATATGGGCAATGTCTAACTGGGCAATGGAATTGGGTAATGAATAATGACCAACAGTTTTGCCCAATTATTGCTTTTCTAGGTTCTAGGTGGGTAATAATTGGGCAATATTCCTGGGCAATTCGTTGGGTAAATGATTTACCCAACTCAATTACCCAGCCTCAATTACCCAGTGGGTAATAATTGGGCAATATTCCTGGGCAATTCGTTGGGTAAATGATTTACCCAACTCAATTACCCAGTCTCAGTTACCCAGTGGGTAATAATTGGGCAATATTCCTGGGCAATTCGTTGGGTAAATGATTTACCCAACTCAATTACCCAGTCTCAATTACCCAGTGGGTAATAATTGGGCAATATTCCTGGGCAATTCGTTGGGTAAATGATTTGCCCAACTCAATTACCCAGTCTTTATATTTATACCCAATTGTATGGTAATAGTTGGGTAATGTGCGGGTTGGGTAATCTTAAGATGGGTAATTAGATGGGCATTTAAGTTTGCCCTAAAATGGGTAAATTACGAAAGGGGCAAAGTTTACCCAAAAGTTGGTCGGACTCATAACGACCCTCATGTTGGGTAATTTTTGGGTAAAATTTTGCCCAATATTTTTAAGAGTGTATAGAAACCCAATTTACGTCTCTCTTTCATTTTACATTAGTACCCAACATTACAATGAGTTATTATCTGAAAAGTTGGCATCACATAGAATAGGCTTCGACATACAAGAGCAGTGGTGTAGCGTTGTCGGACTAATATTGGGGAGGCACGACTTACTTTTTTTTTTTTAACAGATTTTCCCCGTATGCTTTTGTTTGTTTCGTTTTGTTTTGGTCAAACTATTGTGTGTTGCGGGAAGGGGGGGGGGGGGGGCACCGTGCACCCCTCCCCTTCCGTGCCCCCATAGCTTTACCGCTGTACAAGATGGTAATGCAGAACTCAATTAAGCTCGACTCAACGCCCTACTCACTATCACCTGGCGCTATATAATTATGTAAAACCCATTTGTGTCCTTGGCACGAACTCGTATTTTGGGTCAAGGTGTGAGATTTCCCAAGGTGTTTTTCGCTCTTATACCTGCCAGGGACACAGGTATGCACGGGATACAGCATGCACAACATGAAAGAGAGACTTTCTTCTGAATAATTATTTTGAAGGTGGGTTGGATTTGTAAATCAGATGCCTGGTGCCATATTGTGAACGCCCTGCGCACGGCTATGACGCGGTGCGTAATACACACTGGCACAAACAAACCTTTAGTGCAGAATGGTGTTCCGTGGTGTAGCATACCCACGCTTGACGATCATTTATAAATAATGATGTAGATTAAAATCCCACAACTCTATTATCGAATAAATATTATACAAAGTTGGTTAATAAACAAAACATTCACCGACTGAGACAACCTGCAGAATGTGGGTCAGCATTCGACATTTCTGACCCGCCGTTCGTTGTCTTTGGGAATCGTTTTGGCCAAGAACGCAGAAAATATATTAATTTCATATAAATTTAGGAGATGTATCACTTCTAATGAATAAGGAAAATTCAAAAGAATTGAGAAAGCGGTAATAATTCATATGGTATACATATTGTATTCACCATCTGAGTCGCGATGCTAGATATGGGCCGGGATGTAAGATTTCTGAAGCGGATTTCGTTACTTGGGCCAATATACATGTTGAATTATGTATTATTAATGCGCGAAGGAATTTCAACCACGTTAATAATGATGAAGGAAATTCTATAAAGTTATTCATAATGCGATAAAACAATCCCGCTGTCTGAGACACGATGAAAAATGTGGGTCGGGATTTGAACTTTTTGACGCGCATTGCGTTCTTTCGGGCCTAATAGACTTTATAGCATATTTGGGGATATATATACTTTTTTAAACACATGAGACAACTTTGCAGAAATATACAGGAAAATCAACAACAGATTTGGTGATGATTATATGTATTTGATAAAGAATTAATGACACTGCATGTCTTAGAGACACTGCAAAAAGTGGGTCAGGATTTGAACTTTGTGACGCGCATTGCGTTGTCCTGGGCCCGTATTCAATTCCGTACTTAAGTACAAAATTTAAGCAATTTACTTAGTATTTGGCTTAAGTAAATTACTTAGCCAAAATTGAGATTCAATTCATCGGCTAAGTATTTTACTAAGTAAAGTATGATTTTGTCTTAGTAAATTACCTAAGTACTTTACTTAAGCCAGGTTGCTATTCAAATCCTTCATTGTGACTAAGTAATTTGCTTAAACTTAGGAAAAATCATTAGGACACTTAAGCATAGCTTAACACTGGAATTAGTGGGAAATGGGTTTTTAATATGGTGGTGAAACGACATTAAATGCTCCGAAATAGAAATGCAACCCCCTTCCCCTGAAAGTTATAATTTGATGATATAAGCGCATTATCAAAGCGAACTGTGCGCAGTGCGCTTCAATTCAGGCGCATTAAGAGTCGTTGCGCACATGAAATCACAGATCTACGCGCCAAAAGGCTGTGTACAGTGCACGTTTAAGAACAAAAATAGTGAATGGCAATCATACAGGGAAAAGAAAAAAATCGAGCTGTTACCGAATATTATCTGCTTGATTTGTTCATCTTTTGTTTACTTGTATGGATGCTGTGGATATAGGAATCGATGCCATTTTGGTGGACATATTCTTCAAACATTGCAAGTGATATATATATGGGATATTAAATAATGGTCACAGCCGGCGGGTAAGTTATTTGTAATACTTCTTTATCATACAAGTATATTCCATGTTAGAACATAGTTTGCTTGTTCGTCATTGGACTGGAGGCATCATTATGGATCATATTATGTCAAAAATCAATAGACAACAACTGTCTCCACTTTCGGAGCTTCAAACGATCAAACTTTCACAAGAGCATAGCCTAGATCAATAGGCCTGCATATTATGGATCCGACAATCGACATGGCATGGCATACCTCATATAAACTCAAGAAAAACATAAGCAAGCAGTGATTTTATTCCTCGACTTTGATGTTTTTTCTGCTCATTTTGAAGCTTTGACTGCTCCCTATAATACCGTTATAACGTATTAAAGGGATCTAGTAACTTTGTTGACATGTGTAAAAAGTGATGAAGGGTTGATGCGATGTATAATGTTGTTATCTCATATGTCCACAGGGTATTGTGTGAAAATTTCAAGTCGAATGGACATTGCATGGCCAAGTAATGAGCGAAAATGCAAAGTGATATTGGGTGATATTCACTAACTCACTGCATTCACTTTGTACAGGGATGAACAACTCGCCCGGAGTTTTTCTTATCTGAATACTTCAATCGTAAATATCTTTGTAACAAAAGGGAAATTTGAAAAACCGAAACCTGTCCCATGATTTTATTGTTAATACGAATACAACAAGTTATGAGGGAACCGCTAGAACGAAATTGTTATTATAAGGATTTGGACAATGTTACTTACGTTTCAATCAAGATTGCCGTTATGATCATGCAATTCTGTTTTAACACATGAATTCCCATTGACAAGCGTCGCACACAATTGGTGTGCGATTTTGTTTTAACACGTGAATTCCCATAGACAAGCGTCGCACAAAATGGTTCGCGGATACCATCAGCACTAATTTACAAACCATTGTGACGTCACAAGTATTTTACTTAGATTTTGTCTTATGTAAGTAAAAGTCTAAAATGCGATTTGAATACGAGATAAGTAAAGTTCTTAGCTTAGCAATTTACTTAGTAAAATTCTTACTTATTCTAAGTACGGAATTGAATACCGGCCCTGGGCCTATTAGAAAATGAATATTTGGGGATATAATATAAATTTTACGAATATGAATTGTATTACAAATTAAATTTTCAAACAAAAAGGAATCTGACCAGACATATAGAGAACATTTAATTTAGTATGAAAAGGCTGGCGTGGCACTTTAAAACGCATGATTCACACGCTATTAGGAGAATACCATGTCCTTTATTATGATAATGGTTTCCCAACAATTTTAGTTCACCAATATACGCACCCCACGCCATGACTGTCCCATAGGCCCCATCAAAAATATAAAATTTCACTTTTAATAATTATAATAGACCCCGAGTGGCTGGAGACCGCAACGGGAACGATAATCTCCCCACGTTTATAATGCACGTCCCCGTCACATATCACCGGATAGCGTAAACGGATGCCCGACGAAGAGTAAAATTTTCAATCCGTTCGTCTCCGTTGGTATGCGCTTCTTGTCAGTTTCTTGTCAGGCGATGTATGTTGTTCTATATACCCGGCGGAAAGTTTTGTGTATGAAGCAATGGAGACGGCTTTCACCAGCGGATCATTCAATTTCGCAAATTTTCTATTCGTCGGGCATCCGTTTACGCTATCCGGTGATATGTGACCCGGTCTTAAGTTGTTGTGTAGAGAATCTTTAATTTGTTATGAAAGATATGCAATGGGGCATTTAATATTAGTATGAAGTTCTACGTTTTATCCTTGATTCCAAAAGGCACATCATCGTGATAATGATGACTGTCCGTTTGAATATATTATTTTCATCGTAAACGACTTCAAATTTGTTATAATAATCATGATAATAATGCTAGCTGTTAAAAACATTATTTACTGTCATGGTGGACATGTTTAGAACATAAACATTTTAAACGCATTTAAAAACGCCGATGTTTAACACAAGCGAGCAATAATGTTGAAACGGTTCCTATTAAAATGCTCAAATCAATACATTTGAGATGATTTGAACAATTAAAACAATTAAATAAACGATTTATCAGGATTCCGCGGCTCTGAATGCTGGAAATTAAAGACATGTTGTGGTACTCACTGTTTTCAACTGCGCCAAAATATATGTTATTACGAATGCAACAAGTCATGGTTCGTGTAATCATCATAATCATCATGCTCATTCCTCATGTTAAAACAAAGGAAAACATCCGTTCAAATAAAACAAAATAACTTGATAATATTGGTTATCATCTCAAAGGGTTGCTTCGTTCTGATTCTGCTATGTTTGTCGTATTCGCCTGCGTAAGAAAAAAAAGGTTACAATTGCAACAACAAGCTAACGATGAGTCTTATCTATCGCAGACTACTATCTTCGACCAATCTAATTATAGAACTAGGGTAACACAATCAGGAGACACGTGTTGTCTATAGTACTACCGAATATCGTGTTTTTTTTCCTTCTATTATTTCGTAAGTAAACTGTGTGCCATTTTAACCATGTTTACTTTTTGTCGTCGAATTCTCTTTAACCTTTAAAAATGAGCTAAAATCTTAATCTTTTCCTCCCAGTTACGAGGTTTATTTAGAATTTTCCCCATGTTCTTACGTCATACTTCTGTAAAATATGGCGTCAGGAGTGACGTCAAGAGGGGTGTAAATTGTTTTTGTTTCTTCTTATATCCGTTAAATTAAACAGACCATTAGCCTCTGCCCTCTGGGCATAATGAATATGTATATTTTTTTCAACAAGGATGAATAAACTTATATTAAAGGGGTAGTACAGTTTTGGTAAGGCTGAACTTTAGTAACCAAAACCTGCACAGTAACATTACAAACTAATATTTATAACCCCACCATGCTCGGAAGGTATACAAAAATAGAAACGACTAAGTAAAAAGCCTGTTATCATTCAAAAAGCGCCATTAAAACACAAGAGGGCGCTCTCTAATGAGGCATTGGTTTCAACCATTTTTCATACAAAATAATGCATGTGATGTTTTGTTGAAATAATGATTAAATAGAGAGATCATCAACAACTATTTAAAAACCGCTTTTGAAAATTTTTGAAAAAGTGTAAGCATTTTTTACATTTTTTTCAAAAAATCATCGTATTTATTTGGGGCCCAAATAAATACGATCGGATATATTTATTGATATTTCAGCCATCTCAGAACCGATTTTGACCAAATAAAGTTTATTCTGCCATTAAAATTGCATGTTCTTTCAAATTCGACACTCAGTTTGTCATTACGAAAAAATTGTGTTGTGCAGCGCCCTCTCTACCAAAACTGAACTACCCCTTTAAAGGGATGTAGTAATTTTGTGGACATGTGCAGAAGGTGATGAATGGTTGATACAATGTATATTATAGTTATATGATCTGTCCACTGGGTATTGTGTGCAAATTTCACGTTAAATGGACGTTATATGGCCGAGTAATGAGCAAAGATTCAAAGTGATGTTCACTAACTCATTGCACTGACTTTGCATACGGTTACGACTATCCAGTGCAGTTTAAAATCTGAACACTTCAATCGTAAATAATTTTTTAATGAAAGGGAAATTCGAAAAACCGAAATGCTTCTATTGCTAAATACAAACCCAGCAAGGTACGAGGGAACCGCTAGAAATCCAGCTGGATTTTGAGGATTTTGACAAATATTGTTATTATAGATCCCTTTAAGTTTCACATATATAAGTGAAAGGGTGTGTTTAATACATATATTTTCAGGGTCGGGTTCGTCCCCGTTACAATAAATTGCAAGGAAAGGGAATAATAGTTTCACATGTGTGTATTATATAGGTCACATTAGTTTTCAAATTAACATAGTAATTCAGAAAACGAAAATACACCTGTATCGGTATAATCTCTATAACATACAATACATTAGTAATACAAGCTACATTATACAGCAATGAATCAGAAAAACAGGAACATAATGTAGGTGAAATGTCAGTGTAGCCTAAAGTACTTGTGCAACAAGTTTGGAAGAAAATTATCAGGGTATGACAACGCCAATGGTTGTTTTTTTGTTTTTGTTTACGTGTATATTTACGCTCGTTTTTTAGCTAAATCTAATCCGTTTGCAAAACCATTTTCATGAACAATTGTCAGCAAGCATAGCAAATTATACTTTCAATCAGTCATATACTAATTAACAATATCTAATCAAAATTAGCAAGATAATCCTGTGTAAGTTAAACGTATTATGACGTACTTGTTTGTTAACAAGAACTATTCATCAATAAATTCTTAGTACACTGTTAAAACGCTGTGTAAACAAATTCAACAACTTGTTGACAATTTTCAACAACCGCTGTTTAACATAATATGAACCATCCAACTGTTGTTGAAAATATTCAACAACCCCAGTTGTTTAAAGTTTACACAACTGTTGTCTTAATTTTTTCAACAACTGTTGTTTAGAATAAATGTCAACATCACTGTTGTTGAAATAGCAAATAGAAAAGGGATTGTACTAAAAAGCAGCAAGGTCGGAATCGAACCGGGGGTCTTTGGGTTATAAGTCTAACACGCTACTGACTGCGCTAACTCGGTTCGCTTGGTCTGCTGGGGGACAAAAGAGGTTTTGTCGCGGTGATTTCGCGGTCGAAACTATCACGTGATTTAACACTTTTCAACAGCGCTTGAACAATGGCCGCTTTACACAACCCTTATTTCTACAACTATTCATGCAACACCTAAAGTTGTATAAAAAGATTCAACAACCATTGTTACACAGCGTTTTTTTACACAGCGTTTTAACAGTGTAAAAAAGCATTGACATTATACTTCAACTAACAAGAGGATAAACCCTAAAATAAAACACGCATATTTTTTGTATCAATAACACCTATCAACGAATTATGAGTAAACAAACTCTTTAGAATACTATTACATTTAGACAACATAACTTGGTGGCATTGAAAAAAAAAATATTTTCCTATTAATTATAATTAGCAACAATGTCTGACCCAAATAATCTTGAAATTACCATTAACTTATTGAAAGGATGATCATCTATATAGAACACGAATTTCTTTATCAATACAACTCATCAACGATGTCTTAGTTAGTAAAAAAAATAATATTTAGAAAACTTCAACTTACAAGGATAAACCATTAAAGAGAACATATTACATTTGTTATCAATACCACCGATCACTGATTTGTTTCGGTTAAAGAATCTTTAATATAGAATGACCACTAAAACATAACACGCACTTGGTATCAATAACACCCATCGACGAATTTTCTAGTAAAATAATACTCAGGATATACTCAATTGACAAGAATGCCCGAGAGAAAAATTACACGCAGGAGTATTGTTATCAACCACACTCATCATGGAATCCCAAGTTAAAGCAAAATAACCTTAAAGGGATAGTACAGTTTTGGTTTAAAGGGCGCTTTAAGAAACAATAATATTATGAGGTAAGGGTAAGAGCTAAAATATCAATAAATGTATCTGATTGGAATAAATCTACTCTTCTGGCATGGTGGAATTACACTTACAATTAGTTTGTAATGATACGGTGCAAGTTTTTGGCTACTAACATTCAGTTTGACCAAAACTGTACTGTACTGTACTATCCCTTTAAGAATGCTTCAACTCAAAAGAGATGACCATCAACACATAACCTCTTACGTATATTTCTCCACCCCGGATGACGTTCGAACTGCAGGTGGATCGTGTGAATGTAACCCAACCCGTCTCCGCCTTGGCTGATGTGAGTTAAGATTCCCCGGAGGACGACCATTACTACTCCGGCAGAATGATGCATATCTGTATAACCAATGGCGCCTTGTCCTTATTAAAGGCGCATTCATGTTTTAGCAACGATCATTAATGCAATCGTTTTGACCTCTAACCTCTAGCGCCTTATTCTTAAAAGCGCATTCATGTTTTTGCAACCATCATTAATTTAATCGTTTTGACCTCTAATCTCTAGCGCCTTATTCTTAAAGGCGCATTCATGTTTAGCAACCATCAGTAATTAAATCGTTTTGACCTCTAACCTCTAGCGCCTTATTCTTAAAGCGAATTTATGTTTTTGCAACCATCATTAACAAATGTTTATCTTACTCCACATCTACGAACATCTGTACCATCTCTGTATACATAGCAAGACTATTAATAGTCCAAATACACTGATCAAGAAACATCGTACCAATAAAAGAGCTAGAATAGTATCTTAAAGGCGCATTCATGATTTCGCACCATTAAATTCATGTTACCTACCCCACATATACAAACAAACTACTATATGCCAAGACTAGTCCAAACTATGTTGATAAGGACACGTGGTTTCAAGGGTCAACCAAGTAGTGTTTTGGAAGCAAAAAACCACCAGGCAATGAACAACTCATACAAATAGATACCGAACATTTTGCACATGGTTGTGTAATTCATAAACAATGCAATTCATTACCACCACTTACGGAACCATTAAAATCTCATGGTTCCGTATGCGCCAAACGTTTGAAAGTGCGCCAGTTCTATTCACGCGTACGTTTGGAGACAATAGAATCACGGACGATGCGTTCGTCCTAGACAAAAGGTAGTCTCCGTATGTAGACCCAGTAACACATGTAGTATATTATGGTGATGCTTTTTTCAAATGTGTATTTTTTTCTAGAAACATATTTGTCTGTACTTTTTGATCGAATGGACTTCTCAAAGTATACTTGTATTTATAAGAATATTATTTTTGGGTGGTGGTACCCTTTAACAATTCCGCGGAAAGCCTAGGCCATGTACGCAGACAGTTATTAGTAACGATTTTCGACGAGGGCAGGTTTGCGCTTATTTATGCATTACTATACTTTAAATGAAACAAATAAACACTAGCTCTTTGTATTTATTTATTTTCAATTATGCTGAAAGGAAATGTAGCAAGATGCTTTTTGTATATACTGCGGCAAGGAAACGAAGGAAACGATAATTGGCGCGTAGGATTATTCACTCCAATTGATGATTAGTTGCACTCGTCATCGATGGTAGACTATAAACTATAAAAGCGACCAAAAATATCTCGCTCTTTCCTTTATGGTAGATTGGTCAGACTACTCAATCCGTGATGGACATTAAGCTTGATTGGGCCGAGAAATAAAGCTGCAAAAAAAAAAAAATAGCGTCGAAAATCGCCCACTATATTATGGCATGTGCCAATCACATGTTTGTTATTTTCATAACCGCATAGACACCCGGATGCAATAACTCCACAATAACCACACACAGTCACACATACACACACACACACACACACACACACACACACACACACACACACACACACACACACACACACACACACACACCCATGTACACACCTTTCATGGTATATTAGTAGGCATAGGGTTAAAAGGGTTAACTTCGCTATCTCTCTGAAAGATGCGTGGTGATGTGGTGTTGGCGAGTTATCTATCAAAACTCGAATTTCGATTACAGAAATTGAACAGGGTTGCAATTTCACAAATGAAATCGGAGGAGTCTGCCTGGAAAAAATGATGGATGGAGAAAAAGAAGATGGGATAGTTTATATATAAATTGATATAAAATATGGGTTAAGATAAGTGCACTGCAGTTCAATTCCTCCAATCATAATATGTCAATATTTCTGCCTGCGGGATTTGATCTATATCAAAAAGTAGGTCAAAATGTATCGGTGCAAAATCTATATTTATAACATTGTAGCATAGCAAGGATTTGCCCAGAAGGGCGGCGATTATTTCTTTTTTAGCGAGGCGGGGGGGGGGGGGGGGGGGGAGGGGTGGAAAGGTGAAGGCTAAATCGGGGGCAATATTACCAATAAGAGGAGCGGGCCAGTCTCTACCGACGATATAACGGTGAGGTTGCAAAGTTTCATCGCGATGGGGGTGCAGGGAGGGAGGGGGGGGGGGGGGGGGGGGCTCCTCTGTCGCCCTTGGTCCCGCCACTAAATTATGGTGAGTGAAATATCAGGAAACTTTTTCCCAAACATATTTACGCTACACAACGCACATTTGAAACATTTGAAGACAAAAAATAGTTATATAATATTCGTTTAACTTTGTATAGTTATTTACGCCAATAGTCAAATGTATCAATGTTCACATCATCGTGAGGAAAATATTCGTGCGTCTTACTACCAAAGACGTTTTTATATAAAATAAATACTTTACTTCAATATAACAACAATTAATATGGCGTTTTGATTACCTAGATAGTTTGCTTCAGTAGAAGAAAATTTCGACAATAATGATTTGAGACTGATACATTGAATGACATAGGTGACACACGAGGGTTATGTTATAACGTGTAAAATTTTATATTTCATACGTCACGTTATAACGTGTAAAAATATACCATCATTTCCAAAAGTTTAAGACCACCTGGGAATTTGTGGGTATTTCAATAATTTGGAATGCATTCTTTTGTCTCATTGAATGATTACTAGACTATTAACATTTCAAGTCATGGAAACAATGTCAAAGAGCAGTTCAAGTGTGATACAAAGGTTATGCGTTGAAAATAAAAGTATGTCTGAAAAATAAATATGTTTAACTTTGTTTTTTCTTTGAGTTATTGCATTTTGGAAGGGTGGTCTTAAACTTTTGAAAATGATGGTACATGAGTATAAGCTGCAGTTTAGCATGATATAAACATTACGCTGATCAAACATTTCCACAATTTGAAACATAAGCAACCACAAACAAACGGAATGACGAAAATCAGATTTTTCTTATAATTCTTTTCAATTTATATAAATCAATCAACAGAAAAACAAACATTATTTCATCTTTACATAATTCCGTGAATTGTTGAACATAATATATGAACAAACAAATATAACCGAATATGGTCTGTCTAAATTAAAGTTATAAGAACAATTCAAAGAAAACAGGGCACGCGAGGACGTTTAGAATTAGTGTTACGAACAAATTTGAAACAACATTGTGGAGTATGAATATCACAAACAACAAAAAGCAGCTGTCAGAAGGCACATACATTGTCTATGGATGAGCCGACGCTTAAAAAAGCTCTTACTCATACAATATATTCATATCAACACATAACTAAGATAAACGAATTTTCAAGGCAAGTTGAACGATCGAAATTGAAATTAATAACTTGAATATCTTACTTACATATATCTTAATGCAAGAAATCCTAACATTCAAGCTATATATTTCAGTTACATTTCAATATATGTCATAATTATGTTTGCTGAAAAGTTGCCTATTCAGCTCATTCATATATTATACTATAGAGTACGGTTTCATAATTACTTACTTCAACGTTCACGTACATGTATTTTATAATCTGAATGCAAATCATCGATATGTTCTTTTTATGACACATTCTTTATAGTTTGCATGTGGTTGAACGCTCTACATCTCGGCTAGCCCCGTTTTCACACACAACAATTTCATCGTATAGCTGATTCTTTAGTCAGCTCTTGACTAGCTATACGACGGAAATTGTCGGAAATTGTGTGTCTGAACGCTCACTAACGAAACGTCGTATAAAGAATCATGATTAACGAAACGGGGGTTTGAGCATCGTTTCGTACGATAGCTGACTAAAGAATCACGCTCGTTTTGTTTGTGAACGCCCGGTCGATTCGCTAATCATGATTCGCTATACGGCACTCGTATAACTGGGCGTGGTTTAGACAGAAAAAAGACAGCACACTGCGCAGTAGCAAACTGCGCACTTATACGATGTTTCGTGCAGCTGAATGCCAGCTGTTTTGGGATCTTGTTTTTGTGTGTGTGAACGTTCGTTAGTTTCGTTAATCATGATTCTTTATACGACGTTTCGTTAGTCATGATTCTTCAGTCATGATTTCGGGATGAAAATTGTTTGTGTGTGAACACGCTGTAGATCCCGTCTCTCCCTAGACAAAGACTCAACTGGTTTGTTTCTCATTTTGTCCGCAGGCCTTCATATTAAAGTGATCCATTTAAACTTTGTAAAATTCAACCAAAATCACTTGGAGCTTTCACAGCGCTCTTGCACCTTGCTGTTTTGCAGTGAAATATTTTGTTATTTGTCAAGTGTCTCCCTAATTATAGAGATATTTAAGAGTGAATTTGAAATCGTCTGTGGACGCTTTCGAGTCGACCGTTAGTCAAGAGTATTTGGATATTCAATTGTCCATAATAACCGAATACGGATTGTTCACGCGAACGATCGGGATAACATCCGACATTGATTTTTGTCTGTTTTCACTAGGTAAACATTATTCATTTTCTATGAAAAATCTCACACATCATTCTCAAGAATCTTTCACTGAAATTGAAAATGATTGAAGTCTCAAAAATCACCTTTGAGGGGGAAAAATATAAAGTTAGTGGATCGCTTTAACTTGAACTTACATGGTATCCTCCACTTTGGTGATAAGGTGAAGGATGAGCAGCAGTAAGAAATGTATCCCGAATTTTGTCTCGCGGCCCTGTTTTAAAGGGATCTAGTAACTTAGTTGACAAGTGCAAAAAGTAATGAGTGATTAATCAAATGTGTATTGGTGTGATCTAATATGTCCACAAAGTAATGTGGGAACAATTTCACGTTAATTGGATGTTTTGGGGCTGAGAAATGAGCAAAAATGCAAAGTGATATTCACTGACTCATTGCACTTACTTTGTACTGTACACGGCTCCCGTAGATAGTTTAACATCTGAGCACTTCAATCGTAAATATATTTTGAACGAAATGAAAATTTGAAAAACCGAAACCTATCCCGTGCGTTTATTATTAATTATGACAAGGTATGAGAAACACTAGAGTTCCAAGTAAGTTTTAAGGATTTGGACAATGTTACTAAATCCCTTTAAGACTTCAACTGCTGCATGATCCCACGTTATGAATTTGTCCTTTATACCTCTTCATATTATTATTATGTCAAACATAATAAGGTCACATACAAAATATTCTTGACAAGATTCAGCTGCCATTTTTTATTGGCGGAGATGAAAGAGCTGAGCTGGCTTAATTTAACGTTACATATTCTGTATTAGTGTATAGGTCATATAAATACTGCCTGTATTTTCTCTACCTACTTTTAGTTCACATTTGCTACTTAATACGTACTACGAAATCTATATGTGAAGCTTAATTCCAAAATCGACTTAATAAACTTTGGAAAATATCGCATTTGTTTCTTCGACTTTGTACACATGCCTGTAGGAAAATGACAATGGCCCCAGATTTATTCAATGATTTAAACAATTGTTTTTCTCCATTATTTCAACAAAACATCACATGCATAATTTTGTATGTAAAATGGTTGAAACCAATGCCATTTTAGAGAGCGCCCTCGTGTCTTTTAATAGCTCTGTTTGAATGATAACCGCCTTTTTACTTAGTCGTTTGTAATTTTCTATACCTTTCGAGCATGGTGAAGTTATAACTATTAGTTTGTAATGTAATTGTGCAGGTTTTGGTTACTAAAGCTCAGCCTTACCAAAACTGTAGAACCCCTTAAACTCAATGTTGATAGAAAGTGGATTTAGCGCCTTTCCGAAATAAGCTCTTCATTTATGCAGTCATAATTATAATACCGGTCTATTTTCTCTACATATATATATATACTACGTTTTGTTCGCATTTGTAACTTACTACTAACTACACAATAACTGCGATAACGCTGAATTAATATTTACCTTGCGTTTGACTCTCACGGCGTATGCTTAAAAAGAAACGCGTTTACTTTGTTTAAATATATTATGCAGTCATATAATACCACCTTATTTTCTCTATTACGTTTAGTTCGCATGTGTAACTTACTACTAACTACACAATAAACTACGATAACGCTGAAGTAATGTTTATCTTGCGCTTCGTGCCTCCAGGCGCATGATAAAAGAGAATAAATAAGAAACGAAACGTGTTTTCTTTGTTAAGATAAACTGCATTCGCGTCTTTGTTTTTGTTCTTTGCCCCTAAGGGATACATCGAAGATGAACATTAATTGGAAAGGATGTCATGTGCATTCTACCCGAGGTGATACGCTTTTCGTATCAGTTCGAGGTTACTAACCGAGGTTCTTTAAAGCGATTGTACGGTAATACTTAAATTTTTATTTTTATTTTGACATAAATTGGCTCCAAAAACACTATTGTTATTCAATACTGTAGTAAATTGTGCAAAAAATGCACTGGAATAATTGCAGTATAATCGGAGTAACACACAAATTTGCTCCAAATCAACGATTGTTAATAATGTAGTAAATTGCGCGTAACTTTCTCAAATTATATTTTGTAAGTGTGCACGATTATAATTATGTTTATACGGGATTTGTATGAATTCCAATGTCACGTAATAATTCTTTGGTTGGAAAATTCACACATGCATCCCACGAGTGGCAGAACATAATTTTAGCAAGATAGTGTTTGCATGTAATAATAAATAATAATAATAATATACTCGATTTATATAGCGCCTAATATGATTGATAATCATCTCTAAGCGCTTTACAATGATAATATTACCCCCGGTCACAGGATACAATGCAAACCAGCACACATTGTGTGCACAATCTCCACTCCCTGGGGAGCATTCCTTCCAAGCGGCTCATGGGCATTGAGAAGATCCTTCACATATATGTATTTCACTTTTCAAGCCGGAAACACACACAATGATCGACGATATTGCCAATCAGTGAAAAATAAGAAACGCAAGACTCAATATTATCTTTAAAGATGTTGTACAGCTGATGGTGTAGACGTTTTTTGGGGAAACATACCATTGTACGCAATGTTGTCTTAAAATAGGTGGTAACATATGCTTCCATTTTATCTATCTAAAAAGGGATGTTAAATTTTATTTCCGCTTTTGAAGTTATCTAGTTTCACGTAGAATAAAACTGACTTTCCATTGTAATATTTGCGATCATGGACAAGAATTCAGTTTTGAGAGTATGTTACGATCTACGCAAGATATTAGGTATTTAAGTGCTGTTTAGGTGTTTGCAAACGCCATCAAATAGTTTCAAGTATCCATCGTTACTAATATAGTTACTCGATAATTTAATTTGAAGAAACAAAATGACGGTGATCACTTCAATTGTTTTAGAAACTTATAGCAATGATTTAGCAAAAAGCACTTTACATGTTTGCCTTTTTCACAACCATGTGGCATTAGATTACCATGGAATTCTCACTCATCTCTCAGTGGATATTTGACAGTTTTTGCATAATTATATCAACATTGTTACGAGATCACTTTAATCCGCATGCCACTGTTCATAGTTGACATAGTAAGTTTGCTCTCCGTGTGATGTTGATCATACTATTATTACCCAAGCAGTGTGTGTGGTCTTTCCAAATATTAGATCCATTTGTTTGCCATATCTCCTAGAATTACTATGAGCAGAGAGAGTTGCGTCTATTTAAATCACATATTGTGAACGGTTCACAATATAAATTGCATTTTTAATTGCAAATCTTTGTATTGTTAAAATGTAAACAAGCAAATATTACTGCAGTGGTGACACCGAATAAGTTTTGCATACAGTGATATACCGTTCAGCAAATGTGACCGGCTATAGCAAAACCCGGCACTTGTCGGTAATTCATGTTTTGAAGAAATGGGCATTTTAAGTTTACACAATGTGTGTGAAAGACCTATGATTGTCAAATTGAAACATTCATATCTTCACCAATCATTGACCAATTTGTTAGAACAAAGCATCAAATGAAAGCTTGTGATGAGGCCTTTGTAATGGTATGAAAATCTACATTTTGATTGTTACCGACATGTGCCGGGTTTTGCTATTATAGCCGTTCAGCAAATAACCTTCCCGTTAGTTATACATTGATCGAGTGAGAGTAAGAAATCTTTGTTAAATTGAGTTTTACTTATAATCATCTTGTAGGTGGTATTATAAGCTCGTATATAGCGTTCTGTATGTGATGCCAAATTTGCAGGTAATTATTATTTCTAATAATTGGGGAATATTCATCGACATAAAAGAAAGAAAGAATATCGGGCTTCTACAAGGCAGCTCAACTTAAAACGTGATAATTGTCAGAAGTACAACAAGTGACTTACCGCCTTCTCTTTCTCAGCCCACTTTTGCCAATGAAAATTATATTGCGTACCACGAATATTACTGTCTCTATGTGCAAGATGCAATCCAATATTCATGACTGATCAGGTTATAAACCGCAATAATGGGATTGACGGGGCAAGGACGGGATGAAATCGATACATCCATTTGTTTGCCATAACTCCTAGAATTTCGTTAAAGGGATAGTTGAGTTCTGGTAAGGAGAGTACAGTTTTAGTGAAACTGAATTTTAGTAACCAAAACCTGCATCATTACATTACAAACTAATAGTTATAACTAGAAAGGAACACAAAATTACAAATGACGTAGTAAAGATCATGTTATCATTAAAAAAAGAGCCGTTAAAACGTAAGAGGGCGCTCTCTAAACACTCATCGGTTTCAACCATTTTGAATAAAATATTGTGCATGTGATGCTTTGTTGAAATAGTGATTAGATAGAGAAATAACCACAACTATTTAAATACCTATTTTGTAACTTTTTGAAAAGAGGAAGCATTTTTTTGAATTTTTAATGGCTGGTTCAAAATTCTCTAATAAACCCGGGGCCCCGGGTTTATTACAAATTGTTATATTTATGGATATTTCAGCCGTTTCTGAACCGATTTTGATCAAACAAAGATGATTTTATTGTTTAAATATTATGCTCTTTCAAATTTTACACTCAGTTTTTCATTACCTCACAAACCAATTAAGTAGTCTAGCGCCCTCTCTACCAAAACTCAACTTTCCCTTTAAGCAGAGACAGTTGCGCTTATATAAATCACAATATTGTGGTGCACAATATAAATTGTATTTTTAATTGCAAATCTGTGTAAATACATGTTTAAATGTAAAAAAAGAAGATCAAAAGAAGAGATTTTATTGCAACTATGACACAAAATAACACAGTTTACAAGATGATATGGAGAACTAAATTTAACAAAAAAGCAACTTAATGCCCTCTTACTCTCACCCGATCAAGCAAACGGGTAATGTATACGATGATGAAGATAATAGGATGGCTATTTTGTGAGAAGGGCGTGTTAAGGTGATTTTTTTTTAATTATTTTGTTCTGCATTTTCATCTTGTAGGTGGTCAGCTCGTAGCCTTGTATTAGGTGATGCCAAATTATTTATAATGATTGGGGAATATTCATCGACATAAAAGGAAGAAAAAACATCAGGTTTCTACAAGGCAGCCCAACTTAAAACATGATAATCTCAGAAGTAAAACAAGTGACTTAGTGCCCTACTCTCTCTCAACCAACGTTTGAATATGACAATTTGCGTACCGTGTATTGTCTCTGTTCCAGGCAAATGCAATATATTCATGACTGAGAAGGTTACGGGGCAAGGACGATAATAAATAAGATACATTTAAAGATTTGCGATGTAATGCTATATAGTTCATCCGTGTAATTTAAAGGCCCGGTCACATATAATCGGATAGCGTGAACGGACGCCCGACGGATAGATATGTTTCGAAATAAAAAAAACTATCCGGTGGTGAAAGTCGTCTCCATTGCAATGCATCCTTTGCATGTACAAAACATTCCACCGGATATAACAACGCACACCACCTGAAAAGAAACGAATACGAACGGAGACGAACGGATCGAAAATTTTGCTCTCCGTCGGGCGTCCGTTTACGCTATCCGGTGATATGTGACCGGACCTTAATACTCTCTCTCTCTCTTTCTATAATTATAAGTCATAGGACAATTCTGCCCTAATCTGACAAAAGGAAGCAACTGACAATTTTATGGGTAGTCTTTTTACTTGTTTTGGGGTAATTGAGATATGCTCTACACAATGGTGACTTATTAAAGTCACCTGACAATTCATTTATGAGAAATTAATAGGTCAAAAGGAAGTAACTGCACAAATATCATCATAAAAATCCTCATTTACAAGAAAACTACGAATTGTCACTTGCATCCTTTTGTCAGATTAGGGCAGAATTCTAGCTCGATTTACAAACATGTACATTTTAGTCTGCCGCCCGAACGGATATCTGATGTTGCCCTCTACGTTAGGTATTTTGTAAAGCACCTGACTGAATTCGTGACATTAATTCACAAGCTTTAAAATGATGATAATATTGACTCGATCTCAAGTTTACGAAGTGCACATTAAAATCGTTTGCTAAATAATCACTATCTTATAATGACAGGTGCATGTACACACAGCTTTTCAATGTTGCTTTATGTCTTTATGTCTTTATTATTTTATATTTAAATCAATCAAGAAGTTCAATTAATTTAAAGAGAAAACAAAATATACTAGTACTATTATATTTTACAAATATATGTATATAATCATACTTATTTGTTCAGATCCATTTGATGCAAATTGATGCGTATTGTATCAAACTAATAGTAAAGCTTTGGTAAAGCTTGAGTATGAACTCTTTGGCACACAGTTGACCCAAGAAACATAAAAACACACACATTAAGGCGCATATCTCAGTGACTGCCGCCAGTCTCTGATTGTATACGTATATTACATTTTATATATCGGTGATATGAGTCACTGGCTATCAGGTACGCATCATTGAGCAAGGAAAATTGCTTGCCTTGCTTTTCAATAATATCACCCATTAACAGCCCAAAATATTGAAAATATTTCGCATAAAAGAAAATACAATAAAAAGTCTTGTTCCTGTATGCTAGCAAGGCTATGCAGGTTTACCTAAGACGAGGAACCATAATTACATTGTGTGTGAACGAGGTGGGGGCGAGTGGGGCGCTAGGATGGCTAGGCAAAAACATTCTGGTATTAAAAAGGAATCTGAAACTGGCATGGTACTATTTATGTACGGGTTAACCTGGCTTACTTTTTCGTATTCATATTTGGCCACATGGGGAAACATAATTATTATATGGGGCAATCATTTTACCGGGGGGGGGGGGGGGGGGGGGGGGGAGGGTTCTCATCTATTGACTGACTCACTTTTGTACGACATTGCTTCCCCCTTTCAAAATGGCCTGCATGTACTTTCGTGCACCCTGTCTTAAAGCGATCTAGTGACTTTGTTGGCATGTGCCGAACGTGATGAATGGTCGGTTTAATGTGTAGTATTGTGATCTGATGTCATCTGAGAATTGTGTGAATAGTTCACGTATTCCGCGTATATGGCCGAGTTATGAACTCATTGCACTGACATTGTACACAGTTATGACTATCCAGTGGATAGTTACAAATCCGAACACTTCAATCGTAATCATAATATTTCTAACCTAAGGGAAATTCGAAAAAAAACGCAACCTGTTCCATGCTTCTATAACAATCATGTAATAATACGAAAACAACAAGGTATGAGAGAAACCACTAGATTTCGAATGAAGTTTTGTGGATTTGGACAATGTTACAAGATCCCTTTAACGCCAGCGTGACCCCGTTCGGAGAGGGCTAGGCAGTCGTATATCATGCGAAACGTAATGAGATTCAATTGAAATTCATGGCTTGATCGGATCCATGGTATTTCTTTTCTCCTTTTATATCCATTTTTGCTGGATTTGATTTCTGTTTCTCATTGTGAATTTATTTTCTTGATCTTATCAACTTCTCATTAATTTTTATTTGTTCAGATTTGATTTCTGTTTTCATTGTTTCAATATATTTCCCCTTGATTTGAGTATCTTCTTCTGCTATAATACGTTGATTTGATTTGAATTTATTTCCATATTTCACAAATAATTTTTGAACAAGTAAATATATACAAACAATATATTCATAAACGAAATACAATTAAACAAATACACAGAAGACTAATATACAATAAATATTATATAATCAACAATTTGTTTGTAATATGGGGGAACCAAATAGAAGCAAAGCTTATATTGGAAAAGAAAAATTTAAAGAAAAAAAACAAAAAACAAAAGAACTAGATAAAGAATAGAAGGTGCCATGCCAAATAACAAATATGTTTAGACCACTATAGACAATAATATTACAAGAATATTACAATCGATCCAACCGAATAAAAATAATACAAAAGTGGAAACTTACTTATAAAGAGCGATATTAATATGACATAATATATATATATGTATATAATGTAAATTAGTAAAACTAACTAAACAATAATTATTACGAGTACTTAATCAATAATAATGATTTTAATTTACGTTTAAATACAAAGTTGTCTGGGTTTGATTACTTTATCGACACTATATATCTATTCAGGCTCTCGATGTTGTTTCTTCTTTATTGTTATTTGTTTATTGTGTCTATTGTATTTATTTCTTCTTTATTGTTATTTGTTTATTGTGTCTATTGTATTTATTTCTTCTTTATTGTTATTTGTTTATTGTGTCTATTGTATTTATTTTCTCATTGTATTCCAATATCCCAATTGTATTCATTTCCCCCATATGCCATTATATATTTGTATGGTGACACGTTACTGTATTAAAGGGGACTTTCAGGCAAAGAACAACACATAATTATATGTTTTCGTACCGTTTTGTGATATCAAATAGATACACAACATTTTGCAAAGGTTTGTGTAATTCATAAACAAAGCAATTAATTTCCACCACTTACGGAACCACTACTATTTCCTGGTTCCTGGTTTGCGAGTGCGCCAATGCTATTCACGCGTACGTTTGGTGACAATGGAATCCCGGGCGATTCGTTCGCTCTGCACAAATTAGTTTCGTACATTCAGACCGTGCTTTAGAATGGTGATGCGTTTTCCGATTATATTTTTTTTCTGGAAACATATTTTGGTGAACTTGTTGATGGAAAGAAATCCTAAAGATGTTACCTTTCATTTATAAGAATATCATGTTTGGGTGGTGGTACCCTTTAAGTATTGCTTCTCATCAACCTTTTTATTTCAAGCACCGTCATATTGTGTATAATATGAACAAATGAAAGCTGAACAAAAACTGAAATTGAAATAAATCTAGAATTCCTTAACTATATGTAGATTGGCATGCTATTGTGTCTAAATGAGAAGTTAAATGAAAGCTGAACAAAAACTGAAATTGAAATAAATCTAGAATTCCTTAACTATATGTAGTTTGGCATGCTATTGTGTCTAAATGAGAAGTTAAATGAAAGCTGAAAAAAACACACTGAAATTGAAACAAATCTGGAATTCCTTAACTATATGTAGATTGGCATGCTATTGTGTCTAAATGAGAAGGTAAATGAAAGCTGAACAAAAACTGAAATTGAAACAAATCTAGAATTCCTTAACTATATGTAGTTTGGCATGCTATTGTGTCTAAAACTCTAAATGAGAAGTTATTTCACAATAGATACTAAAGAATAATATTGAATTGCATACAAATACATTTTGATAAAAATGACAACTAAAGCAAGTATGATATATGAAGTGCTTATAGTTCCAAAAGGCGCTAAATCCACTTTCCATACAAATATAGGTAACAAAAGAAGTGCAATATTAAAGGGACTTAGTAACATTGTCCAAATCCTTAAAATCCAATTGAAATTCTAGCGGTTCCCTCATACCTTGTTGTATTCTTATTAAAAAAAAAAACGTGGGACAGGTTTCGGTTTTTCATATTTCCTTTTCGTTAAAAAGATATTTACGATTGAAGTGTTTAGATGTCAAATTATCCAACGGATCGTCAGAACCGTGTACAAAGTGAGTGCAATGAGTTAGTGAATGTCACTTTGCATTTTTGCTCATTACTCGGCCATATAAAGTCCAGTTAACTTGAAATTTTCACACAACACCCAGTGGACATAACAAAAAAATCCAAATTACGCAATTAAAATATAAAGCGTTTTTATCCCTATACCCCAAATAAGCATTGCATACAACGTCGGACAAAGACAACCCACTTTTCTCGAAAGTTAAACAAGTGGATGTAGCGCCTTTTGGAATTAAAGGGATAGTTCAGTTTTGGTAGAGAGAGCGCTGCACATCACAATTTTTTTTGTGAGTTAATGAAAAACTGAGTGTCGAATTTGAGAGAACATGCAATTTTAATGGCAGAATAAACTATATTTGGTCAAAATCGACCCAGAACGGCTGAAATATCAATAAATATATCTGATCTTATAATTATTTGGGGCCCAAATAATAAGATGATTTTTTCAAAAAATGCTTGCACTTTTTCAAAAATTTTCAAAAGCGTTTTTTAAATAGTTGTTGATGATCTCTCTATTTAATCATGATTTCAATAAAACATCACATGCATAATTTTGTATGAAAAATGGTTGAAACCAATGCCTTTTTAGAAAGCGCCCTCTTGTGTTTTAATGGCTCTTTTTGAATGATAACGGGCTTTTTACTTAGTCGTTTGTAATTTTGTATACCTTTTGGAGCATGGTGGAGTTATAACCAAAACTGTACTACCCCTTTAAGCTCTCCATATGTTATCTACGGTAGATGATAACATAGTATCACAATTTGTTTAGGGAACCAGCACCCCAAAATAATATTCTTACAAACAAAAAGTAACATTGTATGTATAGTCCATTCCACTAACAAGTTCAGTAAAATAGGTTTCCAGACAAATTATATAATTGGAAACGTATACGGATCACCATCATCTAGAGCATTATGTTTATGGGTCTGGAGACGAAGACTACCTATTGTCTAGGACGAACGCGTCTCTAAACGTACGTGTGAATATGATTGGTGCACTCGCAGACGTTTAGCGCATACGGAACTATGAGGACATGTTGGTTCCGTATGTGGTGGTAATTAATTGTTTCGTGTATGAACTACACGACCCTTTGCAAAGTGATGGGCATCTATGTGATATCACACAACGGTACCAGACATATAATTATGTGTTGGTCTTTGCCTGGGGGTCCCCTTTAAAAGTTGTCATGTAAGACAATACATACTAAAACATTGAATTGCATACACATATATTTTGATAAAGATGACATCTATACAGCAATTGTAAGGCTTGTTATCTACGGTAGATGATAACATAGTATCAACAGTGTTTTTAAAGGTTGTCATGCGAGGGGATGAAGAGGGCGCTGTTCGAAGTGGCGGTCACAGAAATACAATATACAATACTAGAACCCCAACTGAATAAGCGTATAGCGTTTTAACCACAGAGATAGGCCACACCTTTATCAGCAAGTTTTTGAAAATACGCACCGAATGTCATGCAAATGAGGTAGTACGTCAGATTTTTTTCATTTGAATAAATTATCAGACGTGGATTCATTGGATAAATTAACACATTACGCAAAAAGCTAAAGTAATTACGCATTGCGCACTTACAGTTGCCATGGCATTTAAACACGCACTTCTCAGCAAAATTGCGCTTCATAATACCAAAGACGCTTAAGTATTCTAATTCATCTCTATTATTTTAATTACGCGCAGTACTAACAGTTACGCGATGTCATGTATTTAATTGCGCACAGTCAAGAAACAGGGGATTTCCCTACTAGGATCAAAATATTGTTTTTCATTGTGACGTCATAACAGAGGCATACCATAAATTCGTGCGTGATAATTGTGAAGTTCGCGCCCGCGCATTATTATGAATGAATTTACGCTAATATTACCATGGCAGCCAGTCGAATTAACATAACAATCGGTGGTTCTCTTCATTAAAAATTTGGCCAACTTCCATTTTGAGTTGGGGGGGGGCCTGGTGGCGGTTCGCCATTTTTAAACTAGGCTAGTTTTCCGCGCACTGCATAACACTGAGTCAGTGTGTATTTCGAACCGTGCGAATGGCGTTCTCAAAATGACCCCGCGCATCCGATTCACGACCCCGAACCACCTTTAAAGTAAATAAGTAAAGGGAACACTACCCGATACGCTTTTACTGCTGTCAACATAAAGAACATTAATCTAGCAGACCGCCAGCCTATTGCGCATCTACATCACCATGGAAACCAATGATTTATATGCAACATTTAACAAAAATCCAGTCGATCCAGTTGTTGAAACCGGTTTACATGAATAAATAGTGTTATGCCTTATTCAAATACAATGGATACTGTTACAGTATCCCATAATCCCATAGTGTTATTCCCTATTCACATACAATGAATAGATACTAGCGTATAGTTTAGCACAATGTCGTGAGAGTGCATACAATGCAATCTCCACAAATCTATAGCTCATTCATGGCATTCATTTAGGCGCAATTCCAAAGATAATTTTCTGGGATTATTGTAATCTACATTCATTGTGCTCAGGGGGGAATTAATTAGATAATACAAACACTTTTGGGATATCAAAGAGAGAATGATTTTAATTACATACTTATAACGATTAGCAACATTGAATATTGTATGAACATTTCATGTTAAATGGATGTCATATGGCTGAGTAATGCGCGAAAATGCAAAGTGATATTTGCTATTACTCATTGCACTGACTTTGTTATGACTATCCAGTGGATAGTTAACAATCCTAACACTTCAATTGTTAATATCTTTCTAACATAAGGGAAATTCTGAAAACTGTTACATGCTTCTATTGGTAATACGAATACAACAAATAATGAAATAACCACTTGAGTTTTAAGTGGTTTTGTGGATTTGGACAATATTACTAGATCCCTTTAAAGCCTAATAGTCCAAATTATTTATCATATTAGTCGTAACCAAATTTATAATTAAGCTTAACATTTAAGGAAATTATCATCATCAAAAGGATAGCCGCAAATAAACCTCAGCAATAAAAGTACATATATTGTATATAGACTGATTTAAAATGTGCTATTCTAGTTCACGTTACTAATTATATTAACCACAACAATACTCACGATTAAGGCGTTTAAATGAGTTCATGATATTTAAAGTAAATAATTATCCAGATAAGGATAACCTCGTATCTGTCTAATACAATAGTTAGCCGTGTTGACATTGCGATAACCGCGGCATAAATGCTATAATATATCGTGACACACTTTTGAAGGCACGTTAATTCAATAATGCGATTATACAGTTCGGAGTACTGGTCAATTCATGCATATGATCTATTTGAGCGTACGTCCATCATAGTTTATTATTACCGTGCACTATTTAATTTATTATGACCATGACCTATATATCTGTCTAATTTAATAATTTTATGAAGCAATTTTCTAGTTGCATGCACACGTGACTGGATTTACACTTTAGTCCGTGTCGATTCCCGGAAAGTTAATTGACTTTATTTAAAAGGACACATATCAAACGCATTTCATATATATAATACTTTCCAAGGTTGCCTTTATAATTAAAAAAAATGCATTCTTATTTACTTGTCTTGAATTATATAATGATTGACGGGCATTCATTAGCTGTTGGGTTGCATTTATGGATCTGAATCTCTCTGACACGCCTTATATATTATTGCATTTCTTCTTGTTTTCGTTCTATTTTTATGGGGATGTGTTATATACCAGTTTTAATACATAAAGTGGCGTAGTGTGGTTTGACGTGACATTTTGAGGACACACTCAATTTACTAAATGTTCATAAATTTGCAATTGCCACCTTACGTTTATTTCGTTTTTGTCAACTAATTTGGTTGGGGGCATGTGCCCCAGTGCCCCCCCCCCCCCCGTAGCTACGTCACTGGTTAACACAGATAAGTATTGCTACCATGCACTTGTATCATTCACGTAAAGTATGATGTTTTTTTATTATTCAGACATGTTACAGTTTCCCGCTTTTTTTACGTTTTTGTTATATTTTTACTACTGTAAGTTGTCGTTGTCTTCGTCAAAAATAAAATATTATACTTTCATCTTTATTTCCCTCTGTCTCCAACTATATAGACGGAATGTATCAAATTTACCCCCATAAAACATTTTGTATTACATCACAGTATAACGTACGACGTTTTGTCTTGATCTATGTTATACAGTTTGACGTTATTTCCGATACCTTTGTTATTTTGTTTACTCCTGTATATTAAACCTATAATATATTGTCGCTGTCTTCGTCGAAGCTAAAAATATGATACTTTCATTCTTATTTCCCCCCTGTCTCCCACTAGACTAAATATATCAATTTCACCCCCGTTAGAGTACATCATAGCAACTTGTACGACGTTTTGTCTTGAGCTTTGTGACATGTAGATCGACGCTATTTCCGACACTTTTGTTATTTTGTTTACTCCTGTATATAACCTGTCGTTGTCTTCGTCGAAGCTAAACATATGATCCTTTCATCCTTATTTTCCCCCTGTCTCCCACTAGACTAAATATATCAAATCCACCACCAGACCACATATTTTATTACATCATTGGCCTCTCAATTTCCGTTTTATGAGGGCACACTCCCCCATGGAGTTTTATATTTCGTCCAGCAGACGACACAAAAATATTTGTTTTTTTATTTTAGTCGACGATACAAAAAAAAAATTCTTTGAGCAGACGACACAAAATATAGTGTGTGTTTTTTTCTTTTAGCAGACAACATGCAAATATTTATCGGTGTTGGAAAGAAAGACGCCGACAGGATTTCAGTAACACAAGACATTGTATATATGCATAAACGATAAACCTTGGTGGATTTTGTCTCCATGTCCCCCCCCCCCCCCCCCCCCCCCCAAACCCCAAGGGAGTGAATACTGTTTTGAATGAGTGTAAGGTAACACGGAATCGCATCTATATGGATATGGGTAACTAAAGATGCGTACTAACCGCGCTACTTTGTTAAACTATATTCACTATACATGAACATTGTATTTATACCATGTATACACAAAATGGTATGGATATTACAATGCCTTGTAGTCAACGAGTTAAACTGTATACGGTTCACAAGTGAAATAATACGCCGATGTAACTTGAAGCGTGTTAACTTAACAACTGTTTACAATTGACCAGGATATGCATGCATTGTAACTGGATGTGTTTTTTTCTTCTTTCTTGTCTTTGGCTTTGTCTATTGAAAGTGTGTTTCGCGTGATGTAAACGAAACATATTATTTACAGTGTAACCTGATTTGTTCTTTTCTTTAGTGTCCTTGTCTGGAAATTGCCTTTTTTGTTTTTGTTCGGTGGCTTCGGGGTATTTTCTTCAATATACCCACCCAGGATTTCCTGGAAATGAATATCAAGCAGGATGCAACCAATGACAATAAACGTTTAAAACAAGAGATGAATTAATATCAGGGCAGGGTAAAAAAAAACAATGTCAATACACGTTTAAAACAAGAGAGAGGATTTTCCTTCAACAATTTCTTTCCCCTGACATGCCTGATTAAGGAGTGGTCATACTGAACACGAATCCCCACGAATGCAGTACGAATTGGTACAAATCAATGGCAAGCCGTTTTTAACATTTATTCCTATTTCTTAATATCAAGAATTCAATTCTTGATATCAAGAAATCGAATTCTTGATATCAATAAATGCATTCTCGATATCAAGAAATGCATTCTTGATATCAAGAAATACTTTTCGGTAATGGTAATACTTGATATCAAGAAATAAACTGATATCAATAATTCAATTATTGATATCAAGAAATAGGAATAGATGTTAAAACGGCTTGCCATAGATTTGTACCAATTCGTACTGCATTCGTGGGTCTATTCGTGGGGATTCGTGTTCAGTGTGACCACTCCTTTAGCTTGAATTCAGAGGTGGTGCTATAATTATTAGTAACATTGTCCAAATCCTCAAAATCCAATTGGAATTTTAGCGGTTCCCTCATACCTTGTTGCATTCGTATTATCAATACAAGCATGGGACAGGTTTCTGTTTTCCAAATATCTCTTTCGTTAAAAAGATATGTACGATTCAAGCGTTCAGATGTTAAATTACCCACTGGATCGTCAGAACCGTGTACAAAGTGAGTGCAATGAATGAGTTAGTGAATATCACTTTGCATTTTTGCTCATTACTCGGCCATATAACTTCAATTTAACTTGATATGTTCACACAACACCCAGTGGACATAATTATCAGATAACAACGATATACATTCTATCAACCACTCATCACTTTCAATAAAGTTACAAATACTAGATCCCTTTAAAGGGATCTAGTAACTTTGTTGATATGTGCACAAACTGGCGAATGGTTGTGATCTGATATATCCACTGAGTGATGTGTGAACATTTCAGGGCAAATTAATGTCATATGACCAAGGATCGAAAATCAATTAAGTAATATTCGCTTACGCATTGCGCTGACTTTGTACACAGTTATAGCTTTCCAGTTTGATACTTAAGAATCTGAACACTTCATTCATAAATATCTTTTCAACAAAATTTGGAAAACCATTACAAAAAAAAGGAGTTGAGACATTCTGTAAGTTCAGATTCCAAGCAATAATATTCAATGCAATGAAAGTCAGATATGTACCAGATTCAACCATTTTCAATAGCATAATGTCATAATGGCAATGGCATGCACAAATTTATCTAGAGCGTGAAATCGTATAATGTAAATGAGAACGTCAGTTAACATTTTTTTTTATTTGGGGGCTGTTATTTTGACTTTATCAAGTCTAGCCTGAAACACGTTTCAGAAGAGGTATTCTGGTCTAGTGGTCAGAGCTCCACTCTGCGCACTTATGCCGCCCGGGTTCGAACCTAGGCTGCCATCGTCTCTCGGATAGTGACAATAAAGGGCGGTTCCAGACGTAAATACAATAGATTGATTGAACTCGTCTTTCACCAACAAAATTATAATCAACACACCATAAAAAACGCTGATACTGGGCTATGTACATAAAAAAAGTTTCCTTTTTTATATTAAGGGTTTATATTTTTGTATCCTCAGTCTTTCCTTTTTAGTCATTGTTGCTTTCATTTTACTTACCGCTTAGAATTTATTCACCCTAGACAATTTTAAAGGTAGTTCGGTTTTGTAGATAAGACGCGGTGTGCCATATTGCGAACGCCTTGCGCAAGGTGCGAACTACTCGGTGCTTTGTGTTATGTATAGTGTGCACGAACCGTTACCGTTGAATTTTGAACTGCACGTGCAACTGCACTGTATTCTTCTCCGCCTTACTTTTCTTGGAAATGTGTTCTAAAGATGGACTCAGAATTGTGTCTAATATTCTTCCGATGAAATTAGAGCTTCACGTATACGGCTGTATATTCTCCGTTGTGAATTTATTTCAGGCATTTTCATTTTGCGATATAATTAGATTGCAACGTGCGATTGTATTCCCCTATATCCTCTTCTCATTGTGGTATTTTTTTTTTTAATACAACAGTCTTAGGATATATTCTTGCCGCTAAAACTAGGTTTATAAGTCTTTTTTCATCCTTCTTCAACATCGATTAGTGAACTTACTTCAATAATTTATCCAGGTTAGTCTCTCGATTCTTCTTATACGTTAAATGTGGAGAGAAAAAATGGGACGCTACGTCCGTTTGTATTCTGCTAAATGTATATTGCCCCATATAATATTAAAAGTACAATTTTTTATTTTATTTAGTTCAATATATTTTCCAGAACTGCCCCTATAAATAATTATATTATTGGACCTTAAACTGGAACTCCACGTCCGCCTGTATAATGATTATCTATATAATACCATAATTCTTGTATTGATCGATCATATAATATTGTGCCTTTGCATGTTGAAATTGGCCTCCTCCCCACTCAGGGGTTGGGAATTAAGATTCACAGAGTGTGTGTATGAAGTGGGGGTTTCTTTTATAAATAAATATGATTTCTTACTGCCACCCCGTCAGTGGAACCAGATGTCTACAATTAGTGGAACAACCGCATCAACAGAGAATTTCGGTATATTATACCCCTATATATTTGCCCCCCCCCCCCCCCCCCCTCCCCTTCTCACACTAAAGAACTACATGGCTATACACCACTGAATTTGAAGGCCGGAAGTGGTATTGGGTTATTGGAGCTATACGCTCAATCATTATTTATTCCCCCATGCGGCGTGGTCAAACCCAATTATGTCCACTTAAATAGGTTTTAACGCTATATATCTCATATCAGGTTAACAGGTCATCCAAATCATTCTGAAAAAATGACAGGGGCGCATTCAACCGTGAACTTAATACGATGACCATTTGTCGCTGTAAATTAACCAAAACGCCTGAGGAAACCTGTAAATGCATGCATCAGCTCTTTTATAGCAGTTTATACACTTTCTAGAAAGGAACGGGTTTAAGTATTTCCTAAGTGCAGAAGTCATAATCAGTAATTATAATCGTATTGGCATTCTAAACATTAAAGGGCTAATAATGTATGAGTATCGTAGTTTATGGGCTCTCTGTACATAAAATTACACATTTCGCGAAGTATATCTTTATATTGGCGTTATATCGTTACGATGTAATGGAAATATAGCAAACACTAAAATAGGTTCCCGAAGAGCGTAGGCAATATGTTGATACTTTGGGCTTCGTTGCATTTTTATGACAGCGTTTTATAATGTAATTGTATTAGGCGTGGGGTTAAAAAGATTATGTCATGTATATATTATCAAGAATGACTTAAACTTGTCGACAGCGATGGCAGAAGCTAAAAATATTTACCTACCAAAAAAAAAATTACCTAAAATGGTAATACCACAAAGGTCACCCTTCGTATGAACAGTAATTAATTGATCGTATAGCAAGGAAGTGTATTAATTCGTTACGGTGGATATTATTAGAACATAAACTGATTATAAACTAAAAATATCAAAATTGACCGTCTTAAAAAGGGTGTTGAACAATATTCAGGGTGTGACGTCATCATACATGTTGTTGTTTTTGTTCTATGTTTAACTAAATCATTGCTCACTTCCTGACCTGTGTATGTTTATCTATTATAAACATTATTTTCGGGTTATTATCGGGAAAAATCAAGATCAAAATAATATACTTTGTCAAAGTTGTATATTTTGTGGAAAATATATTGAAAATTAGGGTAATTAGAACTCTTTACGTACATGATAATTTGTCCTCTGGCTTTCCACCAAATAATCCACCTTGAGCTTTTTTCAAATTCTGGACAACGATCGTGCGTCACGGTTTTCTGATAAAAATTATTTGAAGCGACCCACTTTATTAGGAGGCACACTTGTCAATTTTCTCA
>JBAMJV010000241.1:0-12500 GCA_037951105.1 Echinarachnius parma | reverse complement strand
TGAAAGTCTAATGCAATTTGCAAGTACTCCAGAGGATCTTTAAGCCCGTCACAGAGAAAATCTCTTCCCCTTACTGTCTAACGGCCCTGTCACATATCACCGGATAGCGTACACGGATGCCCGACGGACAGCAACATTTTCAATTCGTTCGTCTCCCGTTGGGACGCGTTTCTTGTCCGTTCCTTGTCAGCCGAATGATATACGTTGTTCTATCCGGTGGAATGTATTTGTGCATGAAGCAATGGAGACGAGACTTTTACCACCGGATAATTTGATTGCAATTTTGTTGGCCATCCGTTTACGCTATTATTCGTTGGTATGTGACCGGGCCTTCTCTCTATCTCTCTCCCCCTCTCCCTCTCCGTCTCGTTCAGGGCTCGAAAATGTGTCTGTCCGGCGAATATTCAATCACCTAATCATGATGAATAATTAGAGTAAAGTATAATTTACGACGCTCGTTTAGAGATCGGATGTGGCCCCGAGCCCTCTCGGGGATGTGCTTCAACGGGAGGCGCCTCCGTCTTTCCATCTCCCACTGCCATACCGAGTAAGTGGCAAGTGCCACCGTTTTTAAGTGATCTAGTTAAGTATAACTGTGTTCATAAATATCTGCAAAAATTGACATCGGGTTGTATTGATCAAATGGGTATTTCTATGATCTCCTCTGTCCACTGAGTGGTGTATGAACATTCGAGAATAATGATGGAAGATATAAAGTGGTATTTCTGCATTGCCATATTTTGTTACACATAGTTAAAAATGATACGCGATTTTTTTTTTCCTTCAAATTGAATCATAAATAATTATCTCAATACCAAAGAGAAACTTTGAAGAAAAAAACATAGCTGATTTCTTACTCTAGAATTATTTTGGTTTATTCAGACAAAGTTACTAGACTTCAATTTAACGTGTTTAAAGTTACTTTAAATCACTCAACTCACTTATCATAAATACCCAAACCCAAATAATTAGACAAAAATAGAAACATATATTAAAGGGATAGTTGAGTTTTGGTAAAGAGAGTACAGTTTGGGTCAAACTGAATGTTATTAACCATAACCTGCACCATTACATTACAAACTAATAGTTATAACTCCATTATGCTCAAAAGGAATTAAAAATTACAAAACGACTAAGTAAAAAGCATTTTATCATTCAAAAAGAGCCGTTAAAACTCAAGAGGGCGCTCTCTAAAAAGTAATTGGTTTCAACCATTTTAAATTTTAAAAAATGTGCATGTGATGTTTTGTTGATATAGTGATTAGATAATAATAGAGATAATCAACAACTATTTACAAACCTCATGTAATTTTTTTAAAAGAGGAAGCATTTTTAAAATTTGTTTAACGGCTGGTTCAAAATTATCGAATATTTGTGGGGTCCCACAATTATTACAAATGGTTATGTTTACGGATTTTTCAGCCGTTTCTGAACTGATTTTGATCAAATAAAGTTTATTCTGTCATAAAATTGTATGCTCTTTCAAATTTTACACTCGGTTTTTCATTATCTCACACACACAAAAATTATTTTGTGTAGCGCCCTCTATACCAAAACTCAACTATCCCTTTAAATTAAGGGGTAAAATCCTTCAAAAATAAAGAAACACAAAGCATGCGCCTCAACTCCTGAATACAAAAATAAACAAACTATTAACCAAAAAACAAACTGGCTTGACTAGATTACGAGTGATAGTACCAACAAGGTAAGTTTTCAGTTTTAAGTTCACAATCTTCTTGACATCTTCGTCCAAGCATCCAGTCAAAAGCCCTCGAAGTTTTTACTTCGATGAAGTAAATCAGATATAGGTACGCTGTCCGTTGTTATCTCATGGATATAGCCATATACAAATTGAACTAGCCATCGGTCCTCGCATGAAATGCACACTATAAAACGGACTTCAATAGATACCATCTCAATGAACAAATGCAACGTTACAGCATTTTTGCCCCCCCCCCAAAAAAAAAAAAAACAACAACAACAACAACAACAACAACAACAACAACAACAACAAAAAAAAAAAAACTCACACAACCACAACAACAAACAACAAACAAACAAAATAAAACAGCGGAAAAAGTATCGCCCACGGTCAGAGGTTGACGCTATAACTATATATACTATCCCCGTGTTCACACACAAAAATTTCATCCCTTAATCATGACTAAAGAATCAGCAGCTGTCTATAGAATCAGCTGCTGATTAGCTATACGATGAAATTTGTGTGTCTGAACGCTGACTAACGAAACGACGTATAGCGAATCATGATTAACGAAACACGGGTCGAAAATCTTTTCCGAAAATTCATTTTGTTCACTCTTTATTTGTTTGTTGTAGTTTTTTTTTCTCGAGACAAATAAAAAGAAACGGTCATATTATTTTGGTAATAAACTTTAAAAAGGGGTGTTGCGATCGTGATGCAGACTATCGACGTAAAGATGACGTCACTATCTACGCAGTAGATAGGGTTAATGTTTGAAAAACGGGGTGACAAACCGGTAGATTAATTACCGTTGATTCTTAAATAAAAAATAAAAATCACTTAATCGATGGCAAACAAAAATCTCTTACCGGACCATACTAACATGACAGCAACACGAACACAAAAATGTTGAAATGGAGGTTTATAATTTCTGAAAGGCATGAAAAGGGGGAAGATTTAAACTAATTACGCACTCGATTTACTCGAGGCCTCTTGAAAATCTCGCAGCCCTTTTTTTGAGGCATTATTATATAACCCTTATAATGCCGCACGTAATACACGTCCATGTAGACTACTGTATACATGTATGCCATAGTATGGTGTAGCATGACTGTACAGTATAAGGATGCAACTCCGCACGGAAAGGAATTACGAATCACACATGATGCCGTTTGGATGAATGATTTAATATACAAAACACTTTAGACAAATGTTACTTAGCATAAAAGGTTGTTTACCCATCACGTTCACCAATATACTTTCGTTTTCCAACGGGTGTGCGAGTTTAGGGCTCAGATCTATGAAAATACTAATATTGGGGGGAGGGGACAACTAATATTTGGGGAAATAGACACCTCATTTTGGGGAAATATCATATCAGGCAAAATTATATAATTTGGGGGGCAAAACCATCATTTAGGGCAAAACTATATAAAGTTCGGATCAAATTGTAAACAGTTTCGGACAAATTTCCCGTCTTCGCCTTATAACAAATCTGTCTATCTCTACACCCGGTTTGCATTCAATCCGTGTCTATAAAGTTTTTTGTCTATTTGACTGTCAACCACTTCGATTATAATGATTTGGTCGAAAGTATGTTTGACCATGAGTGATGACCATAATAAATTGGATATTGGACAAAATGTCAACTACGTAATACGAAACGACACACAGTCACGCAATTCAAATATTAGATAAACAATTTTTTAGACCAAACATCCTGACATCTAGAGATAAAATGAGACAAAATGAGATTTGACAAATATAACTAAATTTAGAATTAGATAAACTGGATAACTTGTAAACCATGTGTGGGGTGTATTGGTAATACTTGTTATACCCAAATTAATTCGGCTTTAAACATGTTAAAGGGTTTTGATGCAGGGTAGAGTTAAATCATGCAAGAAGCGCCTATCAAAATTACAGTAAAGCAGGATAAGGACATTTTTGTATGAACTTAGCATAGTTTTTCTCCTAACAAAACGATTAGATGTCTATAGCTCAGTGGTGTAAATAGACATTAACAAATACGGAGGGGGGGCGGGGCGTTACATGAATTGAAAAAGGAGCATAAATTATATTCAAGAAATTGTCAACAACGTTAGCATACTGTGTAAAAGGCATCATTATGTTGATAAATCTGTTTTTATTGTCTTTCTCCCCCCCCCCCCCCCCTCGTAACTAAGGGGCGGTGTTCGCGGGCATCGCCCCCATATAGGCTACGCCATCGTGATGCAGCTGTTCATCTCAAATATCGACGGATCAATCCCCTTCCAACAATTCCAATCACTTCAAGATCTCTTCAGGATAAAGTTTCGGTCTATATATTATCTTGTGGAGTAAAACAAAGAAAAAATGTTCCGTCTTCGCCATCATGCCGGAGCCCACGAGGGAATATTATAGTAGTGAGATACTCACGTCACGGTAGTACATGTATATGGTTTGCACTTGAGGCAGCGCCATCGACTTTGAAGTCGCATGGTCGTCAAATTTGGGCATGTGCACAGGGTAACGCCATGTCTTCAGAACCAATATCTATTCGGGATAAAGTTTCAGTGTACATAATAATTATATTGTTCATGAAGTAAACAAAAAAAATAGTCCGTCTTTCCTCATCATGCCGGAGCACACGAGGAAATATACAGTCGATCTCTTCAGGATAAAGGTTCGGTCTATATATCATCTTGTGGAGTAAAACAAAAAATGCTTTTTAAATGTTCCGGCTTTCCTCATCATGCCTGAACCCACGAGGAAATACTGTAGTTGAGTGCTCACTTCACGGTAGTATATATGGTTTGCACTTGGGAAGTAATATTATGTTCTGGACGTTTCTTGTCTTTACATGTTTTGTTTCATTTCATATATAACATTACACTTATAAATATTGTAATTATCATAATACATTTATCATAATAAAACAAATTATCATAATAAATATAATTATCATAACTTATGTTATTTTTACCTTATTTAATCTGAAATAAATATTAATTACGTACACAAATATACATGTATATTCAAGGAATAAAATTGTATTTAGGAACGCATTTTACACCATACGAATGGAAGAGAAAAATCACTTGATCTCTTTTATTTTTATCACTGATGATTTTTATCAATTGTGATTTGTATTACGCCAAACCTATAACAGCTATATAGAGCGAACATAAATGTTTTGAAAAGGTTAAATGTCACATTGCAAACTTACATTACTCCGTCACTACGCACCAACCAGCCGTTGGCGTATCCGGCAAACAAAATAAGATTTCGAAGGGGCGCAATAATTCTCGTATGGGGCTGCCCTAGGTGCCCCCACAAACGGTCTTTATTTGTTTTCATTACCATACCCCAACATGTAAAAGGAGGGGGCGCAGTAAGGGGACACACATTCAAGCGGGGGGGGGGGGGGGCAGCTCCCCCTGTACCCCCGCTACCTCTACCATACCACTGACGGGTATCAAACAAGAGTATATAGGTCATAATAAAACGGTTCATCGTCCTTCAGACGAGAAAAAGAACCGTTGACACAATGTCATTTTGAATTATCCAATTAACGGGGTTCCATTCACACCGATGTATGAGGTAATAAACCCAGATTGGCGCGAAACGAGATACACACATCACCATAGCTCACCTTCAATTTATTTTACCTTGCTCGACGCTATCATCTAGGCCTATATCATACTCCATAGGAAAGCCATATAATAACTACCGATTGGAGTAGTAACTAAGCGGGGTACACATACACACAAGGGGGACAATCGCCCCCAACAGAAAATGCATGCCCCTCCCACCCCCCCCCCTTTTTTTGATCTATCATCATGACCATAGGAGAAAGTAAAGAATAGAAAATAAAAACAACAAATGTGTATGTGTTGCTCAGGCTGCCCCTGTACTTGCCGTCGCCCCCCCCCCCCCTTCCCTCGTTTCGTTAATATTGGCTACGCCATTGACAAACATCATATTTCACCTTCAATTTATTTTACTTTGCATTATTATGTCGTCTATATAATATAACTACATCATAATGTGTGTATAGCTATCAACGCAACGTACATATCACATCTAAAATGTATACAATCCGTACTTTCTGTTATTGCATAGCAACTGGCACTGCCACACTTAAGAATATTGGAATCAAATGATAGCACGAGCGATTTTTTTCTAAAATATGCTACATAAATATAAATTTACTTGTACATGTGGTTCACGTTTTTAAATAAAACAAATTAAGGTAATAATTATACGAATTTATACAACGTTGAGAATAATATGAAGCTGGCTTATCAGCACAAGAATAAGTTCGGTTTTTTCTTTAAAAGTAAATATGGATATCATCAATGATATTATACTTTAAGGTACATATTGATTGGAATGCAACATTGCCACAATACAAATTGCATCACTGTCATACCTTAACGTGTACCTAAATTAATATACCATTATAAAAGATAGGTTAGATTACATTTATACAACTCATATAAAAGGAGAGAGTGAGGAAAAGGGAAGAGAGAATGCTTTTAAAGTAAAGAGAGAGGGGCAGATCGAAGGGGTGTTGGGGAATGTGTGGATGGCAGTTAGGGGGTTAAACTCGTTCAAAGTACGGGGTTACAGTCCGTTAATTATATAAGCCGGACTGATGAACGTTTAATGCGAAATGCAAATAATGCAATTTATAATTAATCTAGGAGCACTCGAAGAAGGTGATTAGATACATTAACTTATAATCAGTCGTGTGAAGAAGTATTATAATTATATTTTTAACATGCTCTCTCTCCTCCCCTACCCCCCCCCCCCCCTCATCCTCTCCATCTATCGTCCCCTCTCTCTCTTACACTCTCTATCTATATTTCTGTCTCTCCCCTTCACTCTCTGATGTCCCCTCTTTCTCACTCTTCATCTATCTATGTGCTCGTTTCTCCCCCTCTTTCTTCCCTATGTATGTTTCTATCTTTTCGTCTCACTATTCCATTCGATCCATCGACCATCTTCTCTGCTCCCAACTGAAGGAAAAATAAAACCCACCTCCCCCTCCTTCCCTCTCTACACACTCCATGTTTTGTCCTTTAACATCATATCACATTTCTTATCATACCATGTTATCTATCTCCCCCTCTCTCCCTTTCGTACTTCCAGTTTCGTCTTTCTCTATTCTTCTCACTTATCTACCTCTACCTCACTTATATCTCCCTCTACCTCATTTATATCTCCTTCAACCACTTCGACGTGCTCATCTTCTTCCGTCTGATAGAAAACAAAAACAAAAACATTTCCTCCCCCTTCTGCCCTCTCTATTCGTCTCTCCATTTCTTTATTTCGATCTCACTTTGGTGGTTATCATGTTCCGTCTAATCGAAAAGGAAAAGTGGCCTGCGGCGAAAGTCGTTATAACCACCTCCGCGCGTGCAACCGCGGGGGCATCGCAATCCCCAACGCATTAATCAGTGATATGGTGCATGATGTCACCAACGGTTTCCCGTGCGCCCCCACACAGAGACATCCGCGTGCGTGTGTGTGGGTGTGTGTGGCGATCACATGAGTTTAACCCTCAACATGCTCAAAGTAAGATCTATATACACTATATGCGTAGTAACTCTACATAGATGTCTTATTCTGGCAGTGAAAGGGGTCACCTATAGCGAATCGATGGCGACACGCATTATTCTGTGATGTCACCCGCGGTTCCCAGTGCGCCCCTGTACACAGACATATACGTGCGTGTGTGGTGCGTGGCGATCACATGAGTTTAACCCTCAATGTGCTCAAAGTAAGATCTATATACACTATATGCGTAGTAACTCTACATGACTTGTATGTCTTTTTCTGACAGTGAAAGGGGTCACCTATAACAAATCGGCGGCAACACGCATTAATCTGTGATGTCACCGGCGTTTCCCCATGCGCCCCTATACACAAACATGTGCGTGCGTGTGTGGTATGTCGCGATCACGAGTTTAACCCTCAATATGCTCAAAGTAAGATCTATAGACACGATATGCGTATAACTCTACATAGATGTCTTATTCTGGCAGTGAAATGAGTTACCTATAACAAATCGGCGGCGACACGCATTAATCTGTGATGTCACCGGCGTTTCCCTAGGCGCCCCTATACACAGACATGTACGTGTGTTTTGTTTGCGGCGATCAGATGAGTTTAACCCTAAATATGCTCAAATTTATCAGATTTATCATGGATATTATGCATTGATCTATAGACACTATCTGCGTAGTGACTCTACATGTATGTTTTTTTTTCTGACAGTGAAAGTGGTCACCTATAACAAATCAGCGGCGACACGCATTAATCTGTGATGTCACCGGCGTTTCCCTAGGCGCCCCTATACACAGACATGTACGTGTGTTTTGTTTGCGGCGATCAGATGAGTTTAACCCTAAATATGCTCAAATTTATCAGATTTATCATGGATATTATGCATTGATCTATAGACACTATCTGCGTAGTGACTCTACATGTATGTTTTTTTTCTGACAGTGAAAGTGGTCACCTATAACAAATCGGCGGCGACACGCATTAATCTGTGATGTCACCGGCGTTTCCGCATGTGCCCCTAAACAAAGACATTGCGCATGCGTGTGTGGTGTGTGGCGATCACATGAGTTTAACCCTCAACATGCTCCAAAGTAAGATCAATAGACGTAGATTATGCGTAGTAACTCTACTATTCTGACTGAGAAAGGGTTATCTATTGACAAATCAGCGGCGACGTGTGGTGTTCATGTGGGTTTAACCCTAACAGTGACATCTACAGGCGCTATCTGCGTAGTAACTCTACATGTATGTCTTATTCTGCAGTGAACAGCTAGGTGAAAGGCTTATCCATTAACAAATCGGCGGTGACGTGTGGTGTTCATGTTGTTTTTTTACCCTACAATATACACTATCTGTAATATGCGGAGTAACTATCTGTATAATTTCGTATTCTAACATTGAAAGGGCTATTAAACAAATACTATAGGCGACAATTTCAAACGGATGTTCCCTACTATTCGCCCCACGTAGGAGCGTGTGGATCTCACAAGTGGTTAAACCCTTCAAAGGGATCCAGTAACTTCGCTGACATGTGCAAAAACGCACCAAGGGTTGATAAAATGTGTATTTATGTGATCTGGGCCCCTTTGCATGGAGGTGTTGCAATCATTTGTAAAGTTACAATTAATAGACCGCTTCGGTAATGTATGCAAATACTATGCGTATGACGTCAGACTCCCCGTCGTCAAGCTTAACAATAGTAACTCAGTCTGACGTCATACGCATATTATTTGCATACATTACAGAAGCGGTCTATTGTAAGTCAGAACTATTTTGCGCGTGTCAACCAATCAGATCTGTGCATTGAGTCACATGATCTGACTTGCAATTAATTACAACTTTACAATTGATTGTAAATCTTTCTGATGATATGTCCACTGAGTGACGTAAAAAAACTCATTGATGAATCAGAAAATGCAAAGGGATATTTACTGACTCATTGCGGACTGACTTTGTACACAGCTTTCAAATCGCAACACTTCAATCACAAATAACTTAAAAACGAAAGAGAAATTCGGGATACCGAAACCATGCAGTTCCATGCTTCTACTGGTAATATGAATAAAACGAGGAAGTTTTGTTCTGGATTTTAATTAACAATGTTACTTGATCCCTTTATTCAAACATATTATAGAGAAACTGATAAAAAAGAGCAAAGAAAATAGGATTCCTCCGGGATTCGAACCCGTGACCTCCGGATTGCTAGACCGGAGCTCAGGTGGTAGACATGGTCGAGCGCCGGTCTAGCAATCCGGAGGTCTCGGGTTCGAATCCCGGAGGAATCATATTTTCTTTGCTCTTTTTCATTTAGATCCCTTTATGTAACATTACACAAAATCTTGATTAGGATGGTACTATAACTGCATATAGCCATGGTGGCTGTTTGGTAAAAGGGTAATTCAAAGATGAATAAATTAATTGGTCGTGACGTCAGAGGGTCACCGTGCGCCCCTCAACAGGCCTGTACAGATATCAATTGTGACTGTATTAACCCTTATAAGAAATCTGCACACCATCTGCGAAGTGACTCGATATGCTTTCTGTAGTTTAGTACTGAGTGTATTAATCGATGCTGACGTGACATTAAGATTGCCCCCAAGCGCCTCTCTGTGTATGAAAGCGTGGAGCTCCTAGAAAGATAATTATAATAAAAGACGCTTTTAAAAAGTGATCCATTAAAGGGGTAGTTCAGTTTTGGTACAGAGGGCGCTGCACAACACATTTTTTTGTGAGATAATGAAAAACTGACGTGATAATGAAAAACTGAGTGTCGAATTCGAAAGAACATGCAATTTTAATGGCAGAATAAACTTTATTTGGTCAAAATCGGTTCAGAAATGGCTGAAATATCAATAAATATATCCCATCGTAATAAATTTGGGCCCCAAATTTATTAGATGATTTAAATTTTTTTTTTAAATGCTTACAATTTTTCAACAATTTTCAAAAGCGGTTTTTAAATAGTTGTTGATGATCTCTCTATTTAATCATGATTTCAACAAAACATCACATGCATAATTTTGTATGAAAAATGGTTGAAACCGATGCCTTTTTAGAGAGCGCCCTCTTGTGTTTGAATGGCTCTTTTTGAATGATAACAGACTTTTTACTTAGTCGTTTGTATTTTTGTATACCTTTCGTGCATGGTGGAGTTATGACTATTAGTTTGTAATGTTACTATGCAGGTTTTGGTTACTAAAGTTCAGCCTAACAAAAACTGTACTACCCCTTTAACTTCGTAAAATACAACCAAAATCACTTGGAGATGTCACACTTCTCTTGTGTACATTGTTCTTTTGGCTTATGGTAACAGAAGAATACCAGAACGTCAATGACGTAGCGCTCATCCGCCATCTCGCAACATCAAATATCGCAAATTTCATGTGGTACACTTTTCAACTGGTCAAAAAATAAAAATTTGATGCCCTGGAAGGGACATTAAAAAAAAAAAAAAAAATTGGAGTGAACAAAATATAAATTTGACGCCCCGGAAGGGACATGGGAAAAAAAATAAATAAATAAATAAATAAATAAATAAATTTAAAAAAAAACAAACAAACAAACAAACAAACAAACGAACAAAAAAAAAATAATAATAATAATAATAATAAATAAATAAATAAATAAATAAATAAATAAATAAATAAATAAATAAATAAATAAATAAATAAATAAATAAATAAATAAATAAAATTAAATTAAAAAATTTAAAAATTAAAAAATTAAAAATTAAAAAATTAAAAAATTAAAAATTCAAAAATTACCAAAATTACTTACCAAAGTAGCACAACAAATAACTAACAAACTAAGTACCAATCCTAACCCAACACACACTCAGAAATGACGAAGAAGCATTCTTTGTGAATTCGAAAAATTTGCAAAATCACCCAAATCCACCCAACCCCACTCACCATCCAAACATCAACATATACTCCTAACAAACTAACCACCTTCCCACTTAAAAACCAAACCAGAAACTCACCCCCCCCTCCATCCCAACTTACCCTACCAATCTTTGTCTCAATTTAGAAAAAATTGCACCCAAATCACCAAAACACAAGAAACATTCTCCCCCAAACCACAATTATACAACTAATATACCCCACATAACTCAACCCTCACCACCCCCCCACCCCCAACACTTACTCTCCCATCCTTCTCATCCTCCAAAAAATATCAAAAATTCCACCCAAATCACCCAACCCACCAACCAACCATTCTCCCCCAAACCCCCCAAATATACTCCTAAACTAATACCCCCCTAACTCAACCCCTCACCACCCCCCCCCCCCACCCCACCATACCCTCCCATCCTCTCCTCCTCAAAAAAAATCAACTCCACCCCAAATCACCCAACCCACTCACCATCCAACCCTCAACAAATACTCCAAAACCCACACCACTCCACAACATCCCCCCACCTCCACCCCCCACCAAACCCCCACCCACCTCCTCCACCAAAACCCCCATATCCTCCTTCTACTTCCTTCTTCCTTCCTTCCTTCCAAACCCCCACCTCCAAACATCAAACCCAACAACAAACACCACACACCACCCCCCACCACCAAAACCAACAACCACACATAACCACCCCCATAACCCCACAAAACCAAAACCCCATACAAATCCAACCCTAACCCCCCCCCACCCAAACCCCCCCCCCCCCCATAACCAACAACCCACCCTACCAAAACACACAACACCAACCAACTCCCCCACACTCATAACCACAACCCCACACCCAACCACCCCAACAAACCCCCAAACCACCAACACTACACCCAAACACCCCCCCAACCCCAAAACCACAAACCAACACCAACCCCCCAACCAACACCACCCCAACCCAACACCCCCCAACCACCCCCCCCCCCCCCAACTACCCCAACAATAAACCCAAACCACAAACAACTCACACAACCCCAACAACAAACCAAACCAACCCCAACACCCCCCAACACCCACCAATACCCCCCCACCCCCCACCACCCCAACACACCAACACCCCAAACCACCCAACCAACACAAAACAAAAACCCCCTCCACCCCCCCAAACCACCCCCCACTACCCCCCAACCCAACTCCCCACCACACCCACCCCAATAAACAAATATAAACCTACAAACCAAATCACCCATCATTCTATATCCTCACCAACACAACTTCAAACCACTCACAACCTTCCCTCATTCACCCCTACACCTAACACCTATCTATACAAATATCACCCAACACCACCAAAACA
>JBAMJV010000240.1:0-63578 GCA_037951105.1 Echinarachnius parma | reverse complement strand
GTTATAGGGTTAGGGGTAGCATAGATAGGAGGACTTACGATGATCGGTAATCGAATCGTGAGCACTTAACAAGCGCTGATCAAACAGCGGATAATTGCTTCAAGTCTCTCGGAGCAAAGTTTATCTAACATCATGTCTAATGGCGAAGATGGATGCCATATATAATTAACCAGGCGCTTCCTATATTATACAAAGGAACAGTAAAACACGTCCTTAACATTCCACGGTAACAAATTTACTCACCTGCTATATATAATGACGCAATCGTTAACAAGGATATTAATTATATTATTATATTAAATGCTGAGTAAAGAATGGATAATGACCTTGTATGTTTATATTTTGTTCGATGCTCCGGCCCATTACCCCTTATCTTAATTAATTATTTAAATCAATTACAAGTTAATGGCAAATCATTGACATTATAATATCAAGTAAAAATATATAATTATTATATACACGTAATAAAGTGGAGTAGCGTGTGTATTGTTTGGAGGCACTCTCCATATTTGTATTTTTTCTCTATATTCCCCTTATATTTTCTTTCCTTCTGATTAATATACTCTTTAAAGTTCGATCTCTTTCTTTCTGTATATCTTGAAAAAATGCAAACAATAATTTCGATTCCAAGTTTATATCACAGTCCCGGGCCAATCAGTCTGCTACAGATGAATCGGCATCATTTATATGGGGATGAGGGCGGGTGGCGGTTGTCATGGTAACAACACAGCTATACAAATCAAACTATCCATCATTAGTAATAGCGCTTATCGCTATTAACTCGAAACCTCTATTTTGGTAATAATTGAAGAAAGAATAACATTTATCAAGGAGAGGGGAGTGTCGAAGATTTGTATTTTCTGTACTATACAATATTTTTCCTGCGACCGACAGTCTTTCAGTCTTAATACTATTGACGAAATTCTGTCATGTCTGTGGTCGATATGAATGAGAAATACCACAATATATTCAGCAATTCATGAAGAACAATATTTACTAAAGACCTTCCTCATGTTTTGTTTTATTTTTGTTAACGCTATGATAGTTTAATTTTCCTGCTCATCTTCGGACGCAATAACTGATTAATGTTACTCACTTATTAAACTAATCCCGAATATGTCGACCGTTCTCATATACTTTGATGACATTCTTGCATTTTCTTTTTAAACAAATCTTTGTTTTTTCTATAATCTTCTATAAGGTTTGGTTCCAGAATCGACGAGCTAAGTGGCGGAAAAGAGAGAAAAACTGTGCAAAGCAAGAACAACCAGCACCGACGAGAGAAGCGTCATCTTCAGCATCGTCGCCGTCGTCACCTTCCTTATCCTCATCGATGCAGAAAGACGAACACGACATCGACGTCGAAAGCAAGATAATTCATCAGATATCACAACCATTGGTCGGAGAGTCGGGCAGTGTAACAGTGCACATCGACGAGTCAAAATCGTGCCATAGGAACGACGACGTTGGGCAACTTCCGATTCCGAAAATGACGCCGCGTCACAGTCGCGTCATTTCAGCGGCCGCCGCATCAACGCCGCGACTTCATTTTGCTCACCCGCATCTGACTGGTGTTGAACGTAGTCGACCGTTGCAATACGCCGCGGCTGTGCGACGAGATGATTGCGTGATTCCAGTTAATCTCACCGCCGCAGCTGCTGCGCCGTCACACGCTAACGTAGTACCGCAGGGCGTCATTCATGATCGACGATTTCTATTGCACGCCGCTTGTTTGGCGCCGCGGCATTGGGAAGAGTTCTTTATCAAACCAGAAGTGCGCATGCGCGACAACACTGCCGACTACAGACTGACCAATAGCATCGCTTTTCTTCGACAGCGCGCCAAAATTGTTGACGGCACGGAACAGGCAATTTAATGCGTCTTTAATGTTCCTACATCGTGAAGGGACGCTAACTCTGGATTATTTTACAATATGACTTTGTTGATAACATTACGCGATAGCCGGGCAGTGATTATATAAATGACAAAAAAAGAAGCATTGTTTTAACAGAAGGTTCATGATTTCTATAAATGGTTGCAGCGATTGAGAACTTATTTTACAATCTGGCTTTATTGATATATACCATTGTACAATTAATAGCCAGTTAGTGATTATAATTTAATTTAGGAATGAAAACAATTAATAATAATCCAATTACGCATTGACAAGGAACATGCGCAGAGCTGAGCGAGCACTCATGATTTTGTCAAAACCATACTACTACTATATTGCTGTGTCTGTATATATATATGTATATTAATATCAAAATATTCTTAGTCGTTATTGTGTAGAGATATGTAATTTGTTTGATATTTTATGTAAAAAATGACCAATGATATAAAACCACGCGAGACTGAATGTTACGCAGAAAAGTTTAACGAGGGATGGTGCAGATAAGGCATTGGACGCATGGTACTAGATGACCAGTACCTAAAGTGGAAAACGCGTCTTTTCATATATAGGTTCAGGGTGCCTTTAGCTAGATTTGTCTGTAGTCCATTTCATAACATACTTGCAATTGTTGTAAGTGTTCAATTATTTGTAACTACCATGGCAACAGCTGTAATGCTCGATGCTGATTGGCTGTTGACCAAATAGTTACAATAATTGGACACTTACAACAATTGCAAGTGTTTTATGAAATATGTTCCAAGCTAATGATTTTCAAGCCAAAGGATTGCAGCTTGAAGCACGTTTCAAATCTCAGTATCTTTACCTTAAAAATGCTATATTACGTGTGATCTCATGTTGGGTATGAAATGAGAGAAATGTCCCCATAGGTATTGTAAAAGAGTAGCCTCGCTATTTATAAGGGTCATTATTTATAAGGGTCGCTATTCATAAAGGTGTAAGGACCCCCTGATCATCATAATATGGATCTCTAATCGTAATGCAGAGGAAGGGTCGTTATTCATAAACTGGGAAAAGGACCAATTATCATATACGGCTCGATATTCATAATCCAAAGAAGGGGTCGCTATTCGTAATTCATATTGGGGGTCACTATAGTTTCCATAAGGGTCGCTATTCATAATACAAGAAAAGGGTCGCTATTCATATGAGTATAACAGAGTCGCTATTCATAAAAGTATGACGTGGTCGCTATTGACACGTGTGTTTTTATAATTAAATCTATAACACCTTGGTTAATAATTTATGATTTTTCAATTCATTTTAGTTTATTAATAAGTCTGTATGGTACAATGAATAGCGACCCTTTCTTACATTATGAATAGCGATTAAAAAAATTATATTATGAATAGTGAACCTTATGTACAAAGACCCTTATGAATAGCGACCCTTATGCATAGCGAGTGGACCTCGTTGTGAAATGTTACTGATTAAAGTTTATACGACTCAATAAGGATCGCATATATAACATTTGTTTAAATCTTTAAACCTTTTAATGTGTAGGCTGTGATGAATTTAGTTCCCTTTATACATAATTATTATCATATTGTATTATCTTACTAATCATTTCTTGAATATGGCGTTATATTCATATTTAGAGTCTTGTAGATATGCAGACTTTCTTACCGTATTATTAAAATGCATTTTAATTTAAATGACATACATCTATGCAGGCAAACTCCTTTATCTAAAGTTACACGCTATATGTATAGCTGATATCGCATTTAACGTTTTACAACTAATTTGAAATATGTTACAGAATACAGTATACATGGTATATAAAATAAAGTTAATAGCGATTGCTGGCAGCTTAATTATTATGTTGATAATTAACTCAGTTATGTTGTTATTAGTAATTATCTTAAATATAAGGATCGAAATACATTTCGTCTATATGATGCGCAAAACTGCAAGCTATATACAAAATAAAAAATAAAATTCAATTTCCATCAATCTCCATAATACAGGAATTACTACAAAACTAACTGATTTGAAAATAAAAAGATGATAAAAAGTTCCTAATCAATCCATAAATAATCACATACATTTTGCATGATTTTATTTGAAATAGCATAAACAAGAAATGATGAATGGGCTGGACAAATAATGGCTTATTTTGTAGTATGTTTAATTTTTGACATGCTAAGAAGTAAATGAACAATTTGAGTAACGATCCTTATCGGATAAGAAACAGAACTGCAATTAATAAGTCCTGATGATAATAAATCAAACGCATACAATCTGAACGTGTATTTATATACAATGCAACAATCTAGAATATTTTAAGTGATGTATCTATACTTTTCCAACTATAATTATGAATTATTTGTACACAATGTAAGCATACGGTAGTTTAATAAGTTCAAAATGAGAACATTATAATACGTAGCATGTTATAACGTACAATAAAAGTGATCAAACATAACAAACGTTGTAGGAAAACGACAACAGAAACATATAATGATTGATTATTTTCTATTTAACAGCGAGAAAGAAATAATAATAAAAACACATTAAACAGTTTCTTTGTAGAAGAAAACTGTGGGTATAGTTTTAAAGGGAATCTTTAAACAGTTTGTGGGTATACTTTTAAAGGGAATCTGTAGTAACTATGATGACAAAAACATTGACAAACTTTGATAGTGATCAAGTGTTTAACAGTTTATTAACAAGTTTTACTTCATTAAATGATGAACAAAATGTACTACATTAAATGATGAAAACAATTTCTTTTGTGATTGCATTTGATATTTTTAACAATTAATAATTTGTTTCTGTCCGTCTATATTTCCATGTATATATCTATGATAATTTTTTCCGCGATACTGCATGGATACCTTAAAGAGCTTTTCAGTAAGTTGCATGCTAGAAATGCGAAAACACTTGGATGGTTTAAATACTGTGAGCAGTAAACATTTATACATATTGTGTAAATCTCACTGCATAACCTTTATTTACTTGAGTGGTATAATGGCAATAGTGTTCGTGTCATTTTGGATTTATTATATGCCAACGCATTATTCAATGCATAGGCACATGCGTTGAAATGAGGGCCGGCTTTTCATTCTTGTAAACAATGTTCAAGTAAACAATGTTCCGTATGTTTCATTTGATACTTTTGACACAGTATTATTAAACCATTATCTATTTACTGTGAAATCTTCAGAGTCTGCAAATCCAATCTGTACTGATACGAATCCAATGCGACATTTTGTAGTAACAAAACATTACAATATCGAGAACATCGTTATTAAAAAAACAAAAACATTATCTAACAAAGTAGATATACAATATGTATAATTATCTAAAAGTAAGTAATAACGATTAAATTGTTACCAAGGCCCAATCCTATAATGATCATAATTTTCCCTTTGACTTGATCTATATATAATGGCGGTTGTATGCTTGTAGAATGCTCCCCAGCTGTTGTAAAGTATGCCTGGTGATCACTCTGTGATGTCGAGATCTACCTGTACAAGATAAATAGTTATTAATTCATGGTATTGTAAAACAAAACAAAAAAGATAACTGAAAATGTAAATTGAAATACAGCTAGAGAGCATATTAGCCAGCTTACTAAGGCCGATATGAAATGTAGCCTACATAATAATTGTAATATTTTAAAGGGAACCACCTCCCAAATATAATATTCTTATAAATGAAATGAAATAGTTTTAGTTGTCCATTCCACCAACAAGTTCAGAAAAAAATTGGTTTCCAGACGAGTGATATAATTTGAAAACCCATCACGATACCATAGTAATAATTGTTCATAGGCCTGCAGACGAAGACTAGTCCCTTTTCCAGGACATATGCGTCTAACGTGCTTATATTGTATCCAAACGTACAGGGGTATAGAATTGGCGCACTCGCAAACGTTTGGCGCTTACGGAACCATCGGCCCTGTTGGTTCCGTGAGTTTCGGTGGTTAACGCAACAAATATTTATAATCTGTTTGACCTTGATATGTTTTGTATATTAAAACAAAATAGTAATTACTTTTTTTTATATTGAAAAGCCCCACCCCTTAAAAAAACTCCCTGGAGTGAAATTCCCCCTGTGACATCAGCTGTCAATCACCACTCAGTTACTGATATACATGTAGATGTACAATAGACAGTGCCACAGTGGAATGCACCTTCGCCCAAGCTGAGTGCTTGATCACAATAGCATCACATGTACTTAGAATACAATACCAACTCACACACTTTCGATTTCAATAGCAGCTGACATGTTAGAAAAACTCAACCATCATAAGGATAAAAAAGGAATTGAAAAAGCTATTGTATGGAACAATGCAGTGCATGATTTTTTCCTTTACACTTGTGTCTTGTGTTCATCTCATGTTCATGATGTTAGCTGACCAGTGATTGGCAGATGATGTCACACGCGGAATTTCACTCTGGAGAGGTGGGGCTTAGCAAAATGATGAAAATAATTGATAAACACACAAGATATAACGGTCAAACAGATGTACATTCATCATGGGCGTAGATCTGTCATTAATACATATTCATCAGGGGGGATGATCTATTCATTCATCCCCCTGATGAATAGGTATTACGTAAGTACCTACGCCCATGCCATTCATTCAGATAAACGTTTAAACATAAACGTTTAATTATAATCGCACACATTCTGACTACCAATAGTAACACTGATAAGGATGTGGTGGGGGGCACCAAACATAATGAAAAATTGCAATTAACTGGCCATCGGCCAAAGCAGTTGGAAGTGGAGGAAGACGGTGGTCGGGTGTTTGGTGCGAGGGGGCTGAAAGCAAATTTACGTTCAACCGAAATAATAATAATAATATGCTACGTGGGCCTGCGTATAGAATAAAAGAGCTATATCATATGGTTAGGGTTAGGGTAAGGGTAAGCCGGTTAGGGTAGGGAGGGGGGGGGGGGGGGGTGGTGTTGGGTGTTGGGGCGAGGGGGCTGAAAGCAAATTTATGTTCAACCGAAATAATAATAATATGCCTGCGTAGCTCTTTTGTTTACAATTACTGCAATACTATTCTACAATATAGAATAGTGTTGCAGTTATTGTAAACAAAAGAGCTATATTAGGTGAAAATAATGATTTTATTTTGAGTATGCATGTAAATTTGCCTTCACAAAGGTTAAATCAAAGAAGAAAACAAATACAAAATAATAACAGACAAAAAGAAAATGTGATGAAAAACGTAACAAAATTAATAGAACACGGCAAAACACTACTCTAGCATTCGAGGTGCAAATAATGACATAATTAAAAAAAATAAAAAAATAAAAATAAAATTATAGTTTGTGCACGTACCTTAGTCCCCAAATTAAAAAGCGAACGAAAAACAAATCTTGAAATCTTGTATAGCTCCATCTTACGGCTGGTAGAAGACATGTCCGACTGCGCTGTAGCGACACCGTGCCTCGTACTTCCGACCCGGACCGACGCAGTACGTGTGTTTGTTGCACTTGCACCGGAATGTCTGCTTGAACTTGGATTTGCACAATCCCTCTACCGGGCATGGCTGTTATACAAAAGGAAAATGAATGAAGAAAACACTTAAAGGAGGGGCGCAATCCCGGCTTTGATTCAGCTTTATAGCTTTGAATATGTGCCTTTATTGATATACCACATTCTTTTTTTTTTTTTATCCTTAAGTTGGGCAAAAAAGGAAAATTTCATGCACATTTTTGGCTCTTTTTCGCGTCGGCGTTCCATACTCCTAAAAAAGTAATTTTAGCGGAGCGATGAGCTCATGAGTCATGACGTCACCTGCAGGCAATAACACGGAAGAGCGAGAATTGTTTACAACGTGGTTCAATGCAAACACTTTGACTTGCTAGTTATACAAACTCGTATTTGCTTGAAAATTGAGGATTAACTGAAATTGCCTCAGGAATGAATTTTAGCAAGATGCAGCAACACATCTAAGGAAAGTATTAGCCTGCACCGTTTTCCATAAGGATCCACGTATGAGGCGGATTTAGAACTCAAAGGTTAACGAGGGCCGACTGGGAAGGACCTAGCGAGTGTGTGCAGGTCTGCCAGAGTTTCGGGGGGCCGCGCGGCAAGACAGGTTATGCCCTCGCTCGCGTGCTAGCTGCCGTGCCAACTACCTATGTATTACAAGTTCTGAAAAAGTAACGAAAATGCAAGATTATTACGATCGCACCTATTCTAGACTATTTCTTAATTTACTTACATGTTTGCATGGCTTTTCAAACAAATACAAGAACGATTACCTTAGATGGACAAATCTATCACTTTCTTGGCCTCTTTGACAATGTTTATTGTTTTTTTTCTCTGTCGGCATTAGATGTTGGCATTCTAATGCCGACAGAGAAAAAAGCAATAAATGAACTGAACTTAGCGCTCTTTTGTAGTTTTGTTGTTAATTTGCAAACGGCGTAGACTACGTGTATGATATCGATGCCCAGAATGTTCAACCTCCCGCACGCTCGCCAACGACTTGAGTTTTGGATTTGTTTACTTTGGGGAAAAGTAATATTTTGCTCAAAACTGAGGTAATTCTGAATGTTCTGTAAATATATTTCCGTAAATATTGTTAAATAGATTTATCAAAGCAATGATGCTTGTCATTTTATTGCCGCATAAAAAGATGAATTTGAGTGCGAAACACCGCATTTTTGTACACCATGTTTTGAGACGTGATCGGATGAAGCCGCCACTTATTATGGTTAGGCTAGGCCTGGGCTAGCCGCAGCGCTCGTGCGTGCTGATGGCCGGAAGACCTGTCTGCGAGGGGGCTGGGTATACGATTGCTATAATCATAATCATATCGAAGACTTCCTCGAAGCGATTTTAGAGTGAGTATGCGCCTTTATTTGGCAATTATATTTGTTGTATTTGTGGAGACAAATAATGAAATAAGAATTATAATAATGGTGTCTGCAATTATGGGGAAATTGTCATGAATTTGCTCAGCCACGCTCAACAAATCTGTTCGGTTGCACCTCTATAACTTCCATTCCATTTGTCGACGCACAATTTGGATTTTATCTTCAGGAACTGTCAATTCAAAACTCGATTCTGACTCTGATCCAGATCTTTCGTCTAATTCACGCTCACTGTTAGAATCAGATGAATCTGGGTGTGGATCCTCCATAATTATAAACTCAAACAAATGTATGTAGATATTGAAAAAAAAATCGAAATAATATCTCTCTGTCAATGTGATTAGATGCGCTCAGCGTGTACGTCTATGACAATTAGAGTATCGGAAATCCTGTGATTGCCTGCAGATGACGTCACAACTATGACGTCATTTTTCTTCGCCCGAACTCAATTTTTGGGGGGGCACTTTCAAAGTAAATTTTCAGGTCCTCATATCATTTATAAATAATTTTCCAAGTGCAAAACAGTTGTTTTATTCGAAATCTACATGTAAGTGGCTTTCTGAAGGGCTAAAATGCCATTTTCAGCTGATTTTCTTGACACCATACCTTTAAGAGGTAATAAAAGAACAGGAAAGGAAAAAAATAAATGTGATTAAACAATACAGGGTGGCCCCCAAAAAGTGGAACGGGGCACTTCCCGAAATATAGTAACAAAATAATTATGTCCATCGGATAGAGTGTCTTTTCCAATGAAAAATGATACCAAGAACAGTAATATTGGTCATGTATAGTTTTTTTGTTTTAGGGCGCTGTGAGTAACGCCATGTCAGGTTCCCATTTTTGTCAATTTTTACCAAGTCAGTGTCTGATAAATGAGACTTACTGCCCGACATACCATCGAACACGCGAGCATTCCGCGCTCCATTGTTAGTGTACATTCAGCTGTGTGCCGAGCGGTGCCAAGAGAATGGGCATAGTTGTTCGATAGTATGACGGGCAGTAAGTCTCATTTATCAGACACTGACTTGGTAAAAATTGACAAAAATGGGGAACCTGATATGGTCTCACTCAAAGCGCCCTAAAACAAAAACTACACGTCCAAAATTACTGTTATTGGTATCGTTTTTCATTGGAAAGGGCACCCTATCCGATGGACATAATCATGTCGTTATTTTATTTTGGGAAGTGCCCCGTTTCGTTTTTTTTTGGGCCACCCTGTAGAGTGCAAATGTGAGACTTTATCACAAAGACGGGACAAAGACGTAAGTCTGAACTTTGATTTGCACTCTCCGTCCACCGTATACCGTATGGATACAAGATCAAAATGAATGAAGAAAACACGTAAAACTTTGAGTTGATAACAGAAAAATAATTCAAACATAGAGGAAACTTACTATAAATATTTTAAATGCCGTATTTGTCGGTGTATTACCCGCACCTTTTTTCAAAAAAAAAAAAAAAAAAAAGGGGGTGCGGTTAATACACGACCATATTAAATGCACTTTTTGTTTTTTTTGTTTGTTTTTTTTTTTTTTTAGGGGGTGCGGTTAATACACCGGAGCGGTTAATACACCGACAAATACGGTGATTGAAAATGAACATAGAAACCCCAGACCTCCGGATTGCTAGACCAGTGCGCAACCATCGAGCCACACGGCCCCTTGAATGTGGGACGTTCCCATGAATCCATTTTCATTGCTCTAATATAAAGTTGATTTAATTATCCTTGGGTTAGTGCCCGGTTTATAAAGCTTCTGACTATTCGAGCAATGAAAAGGTTTTCGTTGGAACGTCCCCCATTCAAGGGTCCTTGTGGCTCGATGGTTGAGCACTGGTCTAGCAATCCGGAAAGCCCTATAGAAAGTCTATTTTCCTCTGCTAATTTTAAATCAAAAGAAAAAAAGAAAGAATAATAATCGAAACGACGCATAATGAATGAAACATTTTAATGCAAATTATGATTTGAGAATACATCAAGATACTGTCTGCTTTAAACTTCGGTTCGCATATGATATACTTTCACCACTGGAAATCTAAATAAGATTCTGTAGAGTACATAATAAGACTTTCAGCAGCATCTGATTGAACCTCGCTAGCACAAACCTTCCATCGTACACGGCTTTTCAAGAAAAGAAAAAACAAATAGAGTCATACAATAATAACCATTTTATAACAAAAATAATATTGGTCTTTATTTTCACATCAACAATTTGTATCATACAGGATAAACGATAATGACTTTAATACCATACGCAAACAAGTGTATGCAGCAACAAAAACACAACAACATCAATAACAGCCAACAAACAAAAAATCAAACGAACAAACTAACAAACTCACACAAAAACAAACAAACGCAAACAAAATCAAAATAAACACAATTGTTAGATAGTTCCCCTTAATTTAAGTGTAAAATTGACTCTTTTGACCTTTAAACGATTTGATACATAATATTATACCGGTATTATCATTATTACAAAAGTATTCTCTGTGCATGACCCATGCAATTTAATGATGCGTGTATATTATTCAGTCACCGCGGCCGCTCCGCATGGGATGTCTTGCATGGTGGTGTTCGGTAATATAATATTGGTATATCAAATTAAAACGCGTTCTATTCAGGATTTTGCATCCTCAACATTGAAATAAACTGTGATAATGATTTGATTTGTTTTCGCACAATCAAGTCTCAAATACAAATTTCAATACCAAAGAGAAAACTTAAACATCACAAAGTACTTTCATATATACTTTTATTGGTATCAAGAACACAATTGTACACTTAAAGGGATATAGTAACTTTGTTGACATGACTTTGTGCACAAAGTGATGAATGGTTGATAAAATGTGTATTCTCGTGATCTGAACTAAGTAACATATTGTGTGAAAATGTTACGTCAAATGGCCGAGTAACGAGCGAAAATGCAAAGTGATATTGCACTGACTTTGTATATAGCTATAACTTTCCAGTGGATAGTTAACAATCCGAACATTTCAATCATAAATATGTTTTTGACAGAAGGGAATTAAAAAAAACGAAAACTGTCCAATGCTTCGATTGGTAATACGAATCCAACAAGGTATGAGAGAACCACTCTGTAGCTCCAAGTAAGTTTCGTGGAATTTGACAATGTTACTACAGAGGCCGCGGAACCACGGGGGCTGGGGGGGGGGGGGGGGGGGGGGGGCTGCAGCCCCCACTTTTTTGGCTTAAAACAAAGAAATACATAAGCATAAAATAATAATATATATAAAATGTGGTCAGCCCTCCACTTTCGAAACCTTTCCGCGGCCCCTGTACTAGATCCCTTTAAAGAACAACTGGAGATGCATGTGAGTTTGGTCAGACACAGTTACTAGACCCCTTTTAAATGTTGGGACCTAGTAACATTGTCACAATCCATAAAACATACTCAGTACTATTTAGCAGTTATCACATATATTGTAATTATAATACCCGTACAAGCATGGAAACGGTTTCGGTTTTCAGAATTTCTCTTTCGTTAAAAAATATTAATGAGTGAAGTGTTTGTATTTGACATTCTCCACTGGGTAATTTAAACTGTGTACAAAGTCAGTGCAATGATCGAGTTAGCAAATATCACTCTGCATTTTCGCTCATTATATACTTGGTCATATGACATTCATTTACCAGCGGAATGTTCACACATCACTCAGTGGACATATCATATCACAATACACACTGTGATTCATCACTATTTGCACATGTCAACAAAGTTGCTAGATCCCTTGAAAGGGACTAGATCCTTTAAGTGACACGTCTCGGGTTAAAATAGTGACATGCGCCACCACCGACGACACGGATGGATAGTGGCTATAGGCCCGAGTGACTGTCGTGGTCAGTTAGCTTCGCGCCCTTCCGAGACCCGTGGGACTACAGTACGATCATATGGCGTTATCTAATGTCAGTCTATATTCATCCAAACCCCAATTGCGTAGCATGGTCGGACAAATAAGGGGGGGGGGGGGAGGCACACATGAATTATTGCATGGGGGGGGGGGGGGGCACGAGTTATTGCGGGGGTTATATTAGGGCACACATGCACTCTGTATATTTCTTTTCTTTTTTTGAAGATGTTCCTTTTATGTTTGTTATTGTTTCGGGCAAATTATTGGGGATGGGGGTAGGGGCACGTGCCCCTCGTGGTCCCCGTAGCAGTACGTCACTGCCAAACACCGCAAACAAATATTACGTATGAGTGGTTGAAATACATGGACTGAGTCGATCTTTTGTGTCCCTTTACTTGGCGTAAAACAAAAATGGAAAAAGACAAGCGGTTAACCTAATGCATGTGCAACAAATATATAAACAAAAGTGTCAATGTGCCATGTCTGCGGTTAAGATGCATAATGTAGAATGTACACCAGCTTATTAACCTAATTATGCAGGAACATTTTGTCAATTTAATGTAAAAGCCTGTCAACAAATACATATTAACAAGAGTGTCAATGTGCCATGTCTACGGTCAAAGTCAAAGTCTTATTGTGGTATTTGGGGGTTGAGTTATCGAGTTGCAAGCTAGCCTGGCTGCGATGCCTCAGGTTACTCTAGTCAGATATACCCCCCCTTCTCATCCACCGTCCTCTGTAATTTAATTTTGCTAATTCACCTACCCCAAAAGACACTAGACCTCGCCCCCTGCTTGCCCCCCCCCCCCTCTTGTACACGTTTGTAACCCGGTTGCCACCGGAGGGGCGGGGGGGAGGGGGGGGGGGGGGTGGTGGTGGATAGCCCGACACTTTAACAAATACTGCTTATAATTATTCGGGCGATCAGTTTCTCATGGAAATATTTTGTTATTAAGCCGATATAATTATGATTCTTTATCCTCATCCCCATCATCATCATCATCTTCTTCTTCTTCTTCTGATTAATCTGCCTCCTTTCAAACCGAAGATTCTTGCATACACTTCACAGGGCCACGACTACAGTACATTCTATCCCTGTCTTACCGAGTCGCAAGGGTAAAATCATGATTTTCCTTGTATTATCGCGTAAATAATTAGCATAGCCACTCGTGTCTCAACCTATTTAGGCTAGCTACTAAATTCAGTCATCCAAACAAAATTCATACGATGTTCTGATAACCATAATAGCCGGAAGGAAAATATCGGAAATCTCCGCAATCTAACTTGTCTATACAAGAAATAATTATGGAATATATTAAATAGATGTTCCCGGAATGTTAACGGTATATTAAAGGGGCAATTATTAAATACCGTTAGCCTCTTCAAAATACCCGCTATATACTTAATAGTCCATCAAATTTAAGAAGTTATTATTAAGCTAACAAGTACTTCTTACATCCCGAAAGAAGTCCTCATCCTTAACCTGTAGGCATTTAGTTCCATTAACTTAGAACAAATATAAATAAAATCAGATTGCGTTAAAATGAGCTCTTACCGAGTTAAAGGGATAGGACAATTTTGGTCTAGAGGGCGCTTCAAGAATTTTTTTTTTTGAGAGGTAATGAAAAGCTCAGTGTGAAAACTGATAAAGCACACAATTTTAAAGACAGAATAAACTAAGTTTGATAAAAAATTGTTTCGGAAACAGCTGAAATATCCAAAGGTATATCCGATTGGAATACATTTTAGGGGCTTACATTTATTAAATAATTTAAGAAAATATTTAAAAATTCTACATATTTCTGAAAGTAAAATAAGTTGGTTTTAAAATTGTTTTTTATGGTCTGTATATATATATTACATAATAATTTTAGCCAAACCTCGGCTGCTTCTCTGAAATGGTAAAGAGCTATTCCATATAGATTATTATACTTGATTGAACGTGTCTGTAAGACCAAATAACCAACCTAACAACCGATCATGGGTGCACATGATTAAAGCCAAACGACTGCAGTAGGGAAACTGGGAAACGCCCCACACACACACATTGAAAAATATGCTTTCATCACCTACCATGTGAAGGAATATATGATAACTTAGATGTTAATGTTAAGATTTAGACAAAAACTGCTTTGAAATTGAGTAATTTAGCATTTATTGGTTCCAAAATTAAACGAACGTTGTCAAAGTCCGATTTAACCGCGTTTGCTACGCTAAATATACGCTACGTGCTATAATGACCATGCGGTTTGCGATATGCTGGCTGGTGGATATCTCCAGCCCAGTGCTAGCGGCGCGGACAGACTGGTGCGAACGGGCGGTGGATTTATAGTTAAATTTCACGGGCCGCCATTGGATTTCTTCCGATATTTTTGCATTTAATGAAACTAAGGTTCGGATTTACCACACAAGCTCCCCCCTTTAATACTTATTTAACAATATTGATCAATTAGTTTTGCCAATAACGATGTTTTCGGTAACTTTCCCACTACTGTCATTTGGCTTACAAAAACACTAAACATCAAACGTAAGCTGAAAGAAATACAACTTACCAGGAATGATGTGTAGGCGGTGATTGATCGATCCAGCGAGCTGATCCCGACGAAATTCTTGTTCCACCGAGCTCCTCTCCGATCCCGTTCGTACATGTCGTAGAGGGCGAGCAGTCTATCCTGGGCACTCTGCGTCGGGTCCTGATCCAAGCCGTCGACATCGCCCTCGATGTCATCGTCCGTTTCATCGCCTTGTTCGCCCATCATCATCAGCGGTCTCGACAGAGGACCGTCCAGTAACCCAGCGAAATCACCAAGGTCACCGAGGTCAACGTCTACTTCTTCCGGTTCGAAATCATCTTCCGGGTCAAACGGGTAGCCCTGGACTAGCACTAGGAGAGCTAGGCTAAGGCACATGAGTAGATGGGTGGTCGGCGCCATTTTGTATTTAGTCTCGCGAAGAGAGCGGGAAAGTTCAACGTTGTATTAGAGTATAGCTCAATTTAGAACACGGCAATGTAACAGTTCATTTGCAAACGAAAAGGATGTCCACGACGTGATTGAAGAGCTTGCAGCTTTCATACACCGTTAATGTAGGGAGCTTGATACACGAATAAGGTTCCTATCATTGGTCTGCGCGAGAAAGAAAGGGATGAGAAATATTGCACATTAATTTTATCAGCAAAATGATGACGTCATGAAAAGCACTACGGACTAAAGAATTCATTTTTAAATATTAATGGACGGTAATGGTCGCATGCAACCTTACCATTTAAAATGTGAAAACTGCTATGTCATGTTTGTTCAAGATAATAGAGAGCGGAATACAAAGAGGAACGAAAAGGCGAAGGGGAGGGGGTGGTTAGTAATTGCAAGAAAATTAATAAAAGATGATTTGTAAAGGGACACTAATTAATTTCTCATGTAATTAGTTCCAATTTACAGGTTTGTTTAGTTAAATATAGTGGACCCACTATACATATTACTATGATGCTGGAAAAACATGATCATTTTACAAAAGCGAAGCGATCACAGTCGTTAAACGGCTATTAGCGAACGTGGTCAACATTTAGAGTATAATAAAAATTTTGTTTTCTTTCAAAAATTATGTAAACATTAACCACTCTGTGAGGTGATATTATAACATGAATTAAAACGTCTTTTGACCTTCGAGATGTTAATAATCCGTCGATATTAAACAAACATATACCTAGGGTTAGAGTTTAATTTATGCGTTGATAATGGTATTAATGTGAAATTATCAAAAGAAGTACAACGATATAAAAGACTCGACACTATACTCGAGTAAATGCTGATTAGGAGTGGAAATTAAATTAACGAGACATGATATGATGCAATAGCGACACAGTCGGGGAAATGACCGCCATATTCTAAATTATTGTAGGCAAAAATTATATTATAAACAAAAGAAATGTAGACATCACTGGCGTCAGTGGTTACTGAAAAAGCCCCAGGATAATATGATCCAAATTAATTGCACATCGATTTTGTTTTTGTTTTTACTAATAATAATATTACGTAGCGTAGTCTAATACAATATGTGGAAGATGGTCCATTGACATTTCAATTAATGTAAACGTTAAAGGGGTAGTTCAGTTTTGGTATAGAGGGCGCTTCAAGAAATATTTTTTTTTGTGAGGTAAGGAAAACCTGAGTGTCAAATTCGAAGGAACATACAATTTTAATGACAGAATAAACTTGATTTTTTAATCAAGATCGGTTCAGAAACAGCTGAAATATCAATAAATATATCCGATCGGAATAAACCTGATGGGACCCCAGGTTTATTCGATGATTTAAGAAAAACAAAATCAAATGCTTACACTTTTTTTCAAAGATTTACAAAAGAGGTTTAAAATAGTTGTTGATGATCTCTCTATTTAATCATTATTTCAACAAAACATCACATGCATAATTGTATTGATAAAAAATGGTTTAAACCAATGCGTTTTAGAGAGCGCCCTCTTGTGTTTTAACAGCTCTTTTTGAATGATAACAGGCTTTTTACTTACAGTAGTCGTTTGGAATTTTGTAATACCTTTCGAGCATGGTGTTATGGAGTTATATCTATTAGTTTGTAATGTTATGGTGCAGGTTTTGGTTACTAAAATTCAGTTTGACCAAAAATATACTATCCCTTTAAAGATAACAGAAAATGTATTACAGCTCTCAGACTACAGCATATTAAAAGTCAATTGCACATTAATAGTAATTGTAAGTTCTTAAAATATTAATCATGAGTTGGTTTGTTACTATGTGAACTAGTTTTAGAACAATGGAATATTTCAATTAAATCAGGCGCTTGATCCACTTTCTGGCACATCAATAATAATAAAGAATGTACAAAATAGTCTGATAATTGGAAGAAGGTATCTAAATGTCAGAGAAACACACATATTTTACAGGCTATATACTACATTGTACTAAAATAACGTGTGTAGTAAGCAAGTAATTACCGTTGGTGAAGGTGATGGGACAAACTATCACTTCCGAGGAGATCTGGATGTAGTTATCTTTCCGAAGCGAAGCTGAGGAAAGATAACTACATTCAGATCGCCGAGGAAGTGATGGTTGCCATCGCCTGAAACCAAAAGGTGATTATTTGCTTTATATTCCACATTGGAAACATTTCACTGGTAGGGTCTACGAGAAAGACAATCTAACTGTTTTTAATGTTAGGCCTAGTTCTAACAGTTACCGGTACTAGACTTTGATATATACTTACCAACAATGCTATTCCAATTAACTCCATGAAAATTCCATAGGCTAGCACAACGTGTACATTACATTTGTAATTCGCGCCACACATCACCCCGCGGTTGCATTGAATTGACTTTGGAGTGTGTGGCTATTCAAATCCCGTACTAAATGCAGCAGACCTACCGTACCCGATACCGTACGGTAGGTCTGTTGCATTTAGTACGGAATTTGAATAGCCACACACTCCACATTCAATTCAATGCAACCGCGGGGTGAAGATAGTACGTTACCAAATATCTAGTGAGTGCAACGCACTTTCACCCAAGATATCTACACAGTGTAACGAAATTTTCTTGTCCCATCAATGGTGGTCGAAACTATGTTCCATCATGTGATTAACTTTTGACCAATCGTAGAGCAAGATTCTTAGTATGTGGAATATAATAACTATTATCAATGTAGAAAAGACCTATACCCCCTTCCCCCAACAAAATGTCCAATGTCTTATTCATTCAAGCCGACATGTTCACATCAAGATTAGATAATTACTGTAATTATTACTCTCCAAACATTGTTTACTGTCATTTAGCTGGTATTTCCAAATCGGTTGTATAATTTCCTTCTTTCAATTTTATAGTTATATAGTCGCCGGTAATTGATAAGCTTTGTTTGCAAAAGATACTTTGCTCTGTATTGATTTTGTTTTAGTTATTTACCTATCTATTTATTCAATTATCTATTGATTATGTTCTCCTCCCTTTTACTTGATTTCACTGATTGTTCATTGCAGATTAGTTTTTCATTTAAAATCTATAATACAACTCAACTTTGAGAATTGATATACATTTCCTTATCCGACCGTGTACACATGCTTATGGAAATGTGAAAATGTGACGCTATAAACAAATTATTTTATTATTTGTCTAGGTATGAATTTCTTCTTATAATTGTTTGTATTTACAGCTAGCTATATATTCTTGCTTACCATTGTATTCATAACGTTAACTCAATCTCGGCAAGAAAGTGCATTATTATAGTGCCTGATGGAATTGAACCCTTTTGTTGTTCTCATAACAAATCCATTATACATGTAACTACGTCATTGATAAACAATACATTTTAAATGATAGCATTGTACTATACAGTCAGACGGTTAAATCAAACAGTTTATATCAATAATATGTTGTTGATTAGGGAATAGTTGGAAGGGAATTGGATTGGGGATAAAGGGGAGGGAGGGGGGAGGGGGGGGGGGGGGGGGGGTTGGAGAGTGAATACGGTGATTTGTTACTTAATTATTATACCAGACGTAATTGAAATGAGTGTTTTGCACTGAATCAAATGTTCCCCTCTGCAAAAGGCATTATATACCAAGGTCGTCAAAAGTGCATTTAGAGGTCCCATACGTTGTTCCTATATATCTAAAGATAATGTTGTACTGGGTTTCACATTAATGGCTCGCAAGAGCAATTATAAGAACACTATCAGGTCCATTAAGCAAAGTAGCGGTGCTTATCGTACGTTCTTGTATCATGTTACGGACGTGGGTTAAGTCGGGTTACGTTTGTAGTGATCGTATACAATACGATACCGTCATTTCATCGAATTGCTATAATCATTAAGGTGCTCGTTTACACAACAGCGAATTAAGAAACGATAGAAAGAAGTAGATTGGACAATATTGTGAATAAAAGGAATAAGCAATGATAATCTTGAAAAGTAGTCAACATTTCAATTTCTTGTCTTACGTAGATGTGAATGTATTATTTTTTAAAATGATGTAATTCGAAATTTGGTATTAATACAACTGTGCTGTATCTAATCATACTGTGTGTTGGTCTGTGTGTTGATCTTATGTTCTTGAAGAGCTTAATTCCAAAAGGCACTAAATCCAACTTTTAGGATGATTTATAGGTCTCTTTTTCCAACTTTGTACACATGCAGTATGGGAATATGAAAATGGAATGTTCCATATTTTGATTTTGATTGTGTAATTTGTCCTTCTTACATTCTAGATTTCTAGATAATAGCTACGAAGCTAATTAATGTACTGGTATTGTTAAATTAATTATATGGAAAGTGGATTTAGTGCCTTTTGGAACCAAGCTCTTCATATGAATAAGAGTAAATTATAAATGGGACATATTGAATTTCGTTTAGATTCGCTTAGATCATTGTTTGTATAGATTGATATAGTGCCCCATAACATTCACTTCATAATGAATTAAAGACATATGCATGAATGTATAGAGTTTCATCGCTGCCCGTTAAAGGGGTCTATAGAATATTTGTTGAAATGTGCAAAAACTGACGAATGGTTGATAAAACATGTATTAAGGTGATTTGATATGTCCACTGAGTAATGTGTGAAATTCCATGGTAAATGATACGACCGAGTAATGAGCAAAACTGCAAAGTGATTACTCACTAACTCATTGCACTGAACCTTGTACGCAGTTTAAATTATCCATTAGATAATTTCAACTCGGATCACTTCAGTCATACATATCATTATAATGAAAGAGAAATATTACTTTTTATGCTCCTCTAGATAACCGGCTCCACACGTAGACAAATTATTACATAAAAACACACACTCGATGTCTACATACATTTTATATTCCTTTGCTCCTTATCTTTATCTTTTCAACAACAATAAGAACAATAGAACATGACGTCCATTGCTTGGAGCCGTTCAGTATAAAAAGAGGAACTTGAGTGAACATTTTATGATGTTCACAACTACAAGTGATTCTAATTAGACTCCCCGACGCTCTCCTTGCAAACAAATTATATATTCAGTTTGATAACATGTAAGTGTACTTCACGGTTTTCAATGAATTAATGTTAATGGTCGCCGGCGGCGGCGCCATTTTCCTGGATGAGGGTATATAGCGAAAACCAGCACCGTTGGCTGAGTACGGTACACGTTTCTAGATTAATGTGTCAAGAACTTGGTCTCAGACTGGCTACATCTAATGTTGGGTGAAGTCACTATTAATTTGTCTCCTGATTTGTGATTTCTGTATGTGTGCGTACGTGTGTGTGTGTTTTTGCTTGCCAGATGATGAAAACGTGATTGAAATACAGCGCGAAAACCCCTTATTTTCTATTGTCAGATGCCCCCTAGAAACAAAAACAGAAAAAACACAAATAATAAACAAAAATACATATACAAAAACAAACAAACAAACAAAATAACAAAAACACATACGCACAAATACAAAAAATCCAATACACACAAACAAACATTCAAAATATAAACACATAGACACATACACAATCAAACTTATAAACACACAAACAAACAAACAAACTCACACACACACAAACAAACATTAATTTATCATATTTTAATTCGTATTATTCGAACGTAAAGATAGGGTAGTAGTACCCCTAATTTACCCCTGATATACAATTTCACGCATCAATTCACATGATTATCATGATGCCATTCTCTCAGTCGTGTCAAAATCACCCACGGGGCAATGGCCAAGTTCGGAGTTGAACTGTTCATAATCAGTGGCGTAGAGTGGTCGGACTGATTTTTATTTATTTATTTTATTTGGGGGGGGGGGGGGGGGGGGAGGAGGGGCACGTACACCTTATGTAGTTCTTTGTTAAAAAAAATGTCCCTCATGTTTCTTATTGTTTTGTTCACATTATTGGGGGGGGGGGGGGGGGGGGGGCACGTGCCCACCATACCCCCGTCGCTACCGCGTGCCAGTTATCAAGTCAAAAGGTGCCTTCAGCACATCCATTGTCCATTTGTTACCTTCTACGTGCCTCACACCATCAGACCATGTGGCGTAGGTCAAGGGATCTCAAGGCCGGGGGGTGGGGGAGGGGGTTAGTTGGTTATTAATTATTACAGATGCGATCAATCAATCTGGGACCGATCTTTATCGTCACTATTCGATAGACGCAGCCAGGATTCGAACCCGGGGCCGATAAGTGCGAAGAGCGGAGCTCTGTCCACTAGACCAGAGAGCATCTTCACTTATTTAGCCGGAGGACGCTTACCCCTGTTATACTTTCTTAGCCCCCCTGTTGCTCCCTAATTTTCCTCCCCCTCCTCCCCAGCCCCGGTTAGGGAAATTAAAATTGTATATCATCTGGGGCCGTTTGTGATTGTTATTATTTTTTGATGAGCTAAAAATTAACTCAAAGAGATCACGGAGGGTTGCTTTTAAATGAATGTTGATTGATTCTCACGCACAATAGCTAGGCAATGCTAGTGATGGGGAGAGTAGTGATAAATCATCACATTTGCTTTAGCAAACAATTTACACAATACTACGTCTGAAAAAGAACGTCATTATAGAACAGTACTGTGTTTCAGACCATATTTCCCAAGGGCATGAAGGGGGACTTAGGTAGGCGGTGGTAAGGTAGAGATGGAAGTCTTACGAAAATGACAGTATACTTGAGCGATTGCCCTCCTTCAAAGCTACGTAAGAGGATGGTGTCACGTATAAGATGGTAATGCACCCCGAATTTTCTCACGACACCTTTTGAACATTGATTCATCTATTATTTTACTAATCGACTCCAAAGTTGGACAACGAGTGATTCTGGGATGACTAAATACAAAAATGGTATCAGGATTATTTATGCATGAAATCATGAAGGGTTAATATATACCTTCTATGGGTAATAAACTATTAGCTTTCTGAATGAAACCAATATATTAATAGTTTGTATGTCTCGCGATGGGTGACTTACGACGGTAGAGAAAGAAAAGGGCGCTTAGTCACCTTAATCTGTAGTTTAGAGATAATCATGTTAAAGAGGACCACCAGGCAAAGAACAACACATAATTATATGTTTTGGTACCGTTTTGTGATATCAAATAGATACCCATCATTTTGCAAAGGGTTGTTTAATTCATAAACAATGCAATTAATTAATTACCACCACTCACGGAACCTTTATTATTTTCATGGTTCCGTACACGCTAAACCATTTACATGTGCGCCAATTCTATTCACGCGTACGTTTGGAGACAATAGAATCCCGGACGATTCGTTCGCTCTGGACAAAGGTATAGTCTTCGTACATGCAGACCCATGAACGCATGCTTTAGAATGGTGATGCGTTTTCCAAATTATATATATTTTTTTTGGAAACATATTTTTTCTGAACTTGTTGATGAATGAAGTACTAAAGATGTTACGTTTCATTTATAAGAATATTATTTTTGGGTGATGGTACCCTTCAAAATTGGAAGCCTTATGGAAAACCAAGTCAGCTCTCATTTTTTTTTTTTTTTTTTTACATATTTCCGAAACTTAGATGGTATGCATAACTCAAGTCAGCCCAAAACCTTGACTCAATCATAGGCGTATCCAGGTGGGGGGGGGGGGGGGGGGTTCAAACCCCCCCCCCCCTTTGACCAAAAAATGACTGTTTTGGGGGTTTGAACCCCCCTTTTCAAATTGTAACTGGTCTCGAGACCACATTTTAGCGGTCTCGACTATCATTCTCGATGGTCTCGGCTTCGAAAAAGTGCAAAGAATCCTGGTCTCGGCCTCGAAAATGTCGAAAATTCTTGGTCTCGGCTTCGAAAATTTTCTACGACTACCCCCCCCCCCCCCCCCCCCCCGCTTACAGGATTCTCAACCAATGGTCTTGGTCTCGGCCTCGAAATTTTTTGACCGGTCCTGGTATCGGTCTCGAAATTTTTTGAAGGTACTTGGTCTCGGCTTCGAACATTTTCGTCGACTACCCTCCCCCCCCCCCCCCCCCGCTGACAGAAATTTGGCTGACGAAATAACCCCCCCCCCCCTTGAAAAAATCCTGGGTACGCCACTGGACTCAATACCCTTTTCACTTTCTCCCGAATAATTGGACAGTGGGTTTCCTGTTTTTTCTATCTCCCACTTTGTGGGAGATCAGTGGCCCACATTCACAAGTAATACGAATGTTTTAAATGTATGCTATTTTCGCAAGGTATTATGTCAACAATTATTATATTGATACGTTGTGGAAATCTTGTGGATAGAGGCTGTGCTCTAGAGATCACTGGTTCGAACCCCCGCTTAACAGGTTTGTCAATAAGCCACTATAAGCTTGTCTTCATGGAGGAGGTGTATTTGGAATCGAGGAATCTGAGATGCTCTTAAAGGTTGTCGTGCTTGTGGATATCGAGGGCGCTGTTCAAAATATAAAGGCGTCTCGCCATCAAAAACTTGTCGGTGTAGTGTGTGCGCATTGCATCACACTGAGCCAGTGTCCATTTCCTCACAGTGCGCAAGGCCTTCGCAAGATGGCACTGCGGTATTTCAAACCGCGCACAAGCAAGACGTTCGCAAGATACGGCAAACGCTGTATTTCGAATTGTGTGCAAGGTGTTCGCAAAATGGCGCCGCGCATCTTATTTAACTTATACAAACCACCTTTAAAGGGATCTAGTAACTTTGCTGACATGTGCAAAAAGTGATGAATGGTTGATACAATGGGTGATTTCAAGTATGGTGTTTAGGGCTAGTGTTAGTGTTTATCAAACTGGTGTTTGTGTGTAATAAACCCCTCACACCGGCCTTAAACACCATACTTGAAATCACCCATTGTATATTGTTGTTATCTGATATGTCCACAGGGTATTGTGTGAAATTTTCAAGTCAAATGGACGTTATATGGCCGAGTAATGAGCAAAAATGCAAAAGTGATATTCACTAACTCATTTGCACTGACTTTGTACGCGGTTTCGACGATCCAGTGGATAGTTTAACATCTGAACAATTCAATCGTAAATATCTTTTTAACGAAAGGGAAATTTAAAAAACTGAAACCTGTCCGATGCTTTAATTGTTATTACGAATACAAGAAGGTATGAGGGAACCGCTGGAATTCCAATTGGATTTTGAGGATTTGGACAATGTTACTAAGTCCCTTTAAAATCGTTTCAAACCAGCCTCGAGATCCCCTTGGGATAGCCCCGGCTAGTATGCCTCCCAAATTGCTAAGGGGGACATGGGATGGCGCACATAATTGTGCAGGTGTGACTTGATCATAATTCAATTAGGCTAGTCAAAGAAAATGTGCACATCCTTGACATTTTGTGCATTATTATGTATAGCCCAATTCAACACGGCTACTCTTTGATAACAAGTACTAAAGTGACTCTGTTACTTGCTATACAGTATACAATTAAAAACAATCCATTTAATCTGAGCATCTGACCAGTATCGTTGGCAAAATCAGAACAAGTCATTATTGTTGTTAAGTTTAGCGTAAATATGTGTAATGTTCGCGTGTGCATAATTGCTATTCGCGATTGTGTGAGTGTGCGTGTATGTGCATGTGTTTAATTATGCATGAATGCGTGTTTGTGTTGCTTGAATATGTGTGTTTGTGGCGCAATATAAATGCTTGTCTATTATAATCATTATATGTTATATTTGTATTATTTTGTTTTGATAAATTGTTTTCATTAAATTCATATAATTTGACAATTTTGGTTTGCATAAAAAAAAAAAGTGTGTGAGGGTGCATGTGTGTGTTTGGTTTGATGTGTGTAGCATGTCTACGTATGTGTTATGAAGAGTGGATATCCCTTGTCACCAAGTCATCCATGCCGTATGTGAAAAAGGCATCTGACCGCGGTTCTACTTCGTATGGCCTAATGAATCGGAATCAGGTAGGACGCACATCTGTTGCGGCCGAAATAGCACCACATTTTTGTAGACAATAGGTTTTCTATTGATATGCAAATGAGCTCTCGCTCCCCCGTGTATATATACGCCGCGGTTTCGCGACAACGCCATTGTATATTTGTGTGTAGCCGAGTAGCACCGATTATTCTAGGCCGACATGAGCATCTACCTTATTGTTATTAAGGCCAGCATGTACAGCAGCTCCCTTTGAGGTAGAGCCATGAAGCCGCTTTGGGCCACTTTCGATTGAGCCGGCTACTGTATTAGCCCTAGGCTGTATATTGGTATGAGAAGCCATGGAATGGCTACTAGATGAGGGTTATCTGAGATATATCCCGGCCTGAAATAAGGCCGATGTTATATACATGTACATGCATGTGGACTCGAATGGGCTCTTTCATTCGGTGTGATTTTTATCCCACACACCATAGTTATCGACCGAAAGGAATAATGGTAATGTTATTTGATGTTACATGATGTTACATGCCATGTTACAACCCCACTTGGTCGATGTGTGATCAGATGGTTCTATGAACCGGGGCCCATATCCACGGTATACTCGCGGCAAGTGGCCGCTGCAGTCGTGAGATAGAGACCGTTCGAGTCTATACGGATTGGGAATGGTCGTGGATGATCATACTACATTATGGCCATTTGTGCCTGATTGGAATTGGTTATTCTAGAACCGATAATGAAACTACATAGTGCCTTATTTTATATACTGGCTATGCCCAACTTACACATGGTGGTGTAATGGATGAATTTTAGAACGGCCATGTACTTAATATTTACAGTTTGACGCATTTGCGCTGACCATTTTACGGCTAGTTCTGTCGACTTGTGTATACCGTGAGATGCAGGGCGCACCAATCATGGTGTCGACCTTTGAATGGGCACAGGATATCAGTTTTGCCCTATTTGCCGGGCGCCAGTGTTTTCGGTATCGGAAACTGAATTTTAGCCTACCAGCCAGCTTGGTTGTCGGGGTTTTAAAACGATATGACTATACTGGCATGTATACGTGCTGAAAGGTATCTGATTATACCCGAACCTGAATTTTAGCCCAGCCGCCATCTTGATTATCATGTTTTCGTTTAAACATTACTGTCATGGGAAATGCGGTATATGACCACCACAAGTTATTAGGTGATTTGGTATGCGGTTCAGTATTCATTTTATGCACCAAGATTTAATTTGGTGCTATCATCGTTACCGTCGTTCAGCTTAACGACGCTCCATCCTCTGATTAGTCATTTGTTGACATGTCGACCATTTCAAGGAGCCTTTATTTGGGCGGATCGTGGTATGTCCACGCGGATTATGACGGGTCATTTGTTTGGCTTGAAGACGGTTATTTTTGCTCGTCTAAATTGTAAGAGGAATTACAATACAAGGGCGTTTGGCTGTGAGCCAATGCCCCGCCCTGGGCGCGTGTCAGTATATTGCTCGCTTTTGGGCGCACGTAGCCATGGATACTTGCTATTGAGTGTTATCAATGGGGCGCCTCTTAGTGTGAATGCAAAAGCTCCCGGCCCGGTCTGTGCGGTCTTGATGTTCGTGCAGTTGTATTGTGTGAAGGTGTACAGTTTTATCTCCGGTCATCCGTGCCTAGTTTCACGATATGAGTACAGGGGTCCTCCCCTTTTATCGCATCATGTAAATTGTTCTCATGTCTTAGTGGAATTACGCACTATTCTTATGCCTTTTTGACTTTGCCAGAATTAGGCAAGCCATTGTCAAGGATAAACCGGACGTTTTTCATTACCAAACAATGCAAAGTAAAGCTGTCTAAGTGGTTCCGGATAGGATACCTCTCTGAAGACAGTCCCAGTACGGCTGAGAGCTCATGTTATAGTGGCAAGACATAATGGTGGACCCGTCTGACTTAACCTTATGATGAAGCGATGGCGTGCTAAGCACGACACATTCCACCCGCATTTGTCTTATAGTTGTCGCACTCCAGGGTAGTTCATCAGGCGAGAAGATTATCACCATACCACTCCTTTTGTTCGTGTTGCTTCGCCCTGTTATGTGTTCCAATTTGAAAGGATGTATATCCGAGTAGGTGGATATTTTAGTTTGAGAACACATCATTATTCGTTCTGCATGACTACAGTATCGTTCACTTCTATAGCGATACAAAGTGGACATGAGTGAACAATGTTCAAGGTGTGAACATACTTTGTTGCCCCTATATCATAGGTTGCGGCAATTGACAGTCGGATCTGAACAATGCGTTCTGTTTAGGCACGGCAATGCCGACACGTATCTGTGTTGACGGTTGTGTGTTATCGTCCCGCTACAATGAATTGAGTGTTGCAGTATTTTATTCATACTGACGTTGACGGAGATTCGGCAGTCGTTCGTGCGAATCAATTTGCGGAACTAGGTTATTTGCCGTGATCTATTGATTGGCGTTTTTGACGCCAGGTGATCGATCTATTATATATAGTATATGGCATTATCGTGATTCAATGCCCTAGTCGTTACGCCTACGTAATTTGTTTGGGGCGTGTTCATATCGGAACTAGCGCCTTATGATCCATTCTTTAGAAGTACTGCACAATCATGTGTCAATGTGCGTTTCAGCATTGGTCAGTCGTACGTGCGGACAGAAGCTGGTTTGAATACTTTTCGAATTGTTTTTGCAAAGGAAGCGTATACATTCGATTTCCGTGGCATGGTTGACGCATTACACGTGACAGGTGTAGCTTTCGGATACTGGTTTATCTCGGGGTTACTACAATATCTTACGTTAGTTTGTTTTGAGTGATCGCTGGGCTCGTTCCGGGTCGGATGGCTCAGGTTATTGATTATACACTCTTGATTAAGACCGCTTTGGTATAACGGTCGTGTGTACCTTTGTATAAGGTACTTTAGAAGCAACACACTTGGAAAAACCTCGAGTGACTTTCGTTGTTGTTGTTTTTTTTTCGAAATTGGTAATTCGGACCGCCGGTACGACTTTCATATTGGGCGCCGGTATGTTAGCATTATCTGCATTTTAATTTAAGCCCCATCGGTATGCATCAGCATAGGCCATCAGCACGATCAGTAGGTCGATGGCATAAGGTTAATTGCACAATGTTTGGATCCAATTGCAGCATGGTAGTACGGCGCCAATCTTGTCGCCTTGATAGTCAACGATGCGTTTGTCATCGTGCCGCCCTATTGTGTGGCGAACGCTTTGTGATATTGCGTTCATTTGTAATATGTAATATACTATACGTTGTGGGTCAGTGGCATTATTGTCTTATCCCGTTCATGACTGATTCCGTATGCTCGGGCTGTGGTCGTCGGAGGATATAGATGTATAAAGTGGATTAATCAATCCTTACGGACAGGCGGAGAAACCGCCTGAAAGAGCTTTTGCTGAAATTAGGGCCTTCCAAACGTTAAGTGGTGATTGTCACTGATGGTACGGATAAAATCATTATAATGCAGAATAACACTGCTTTTCTCACATAAATAATAGTATGGATTCCGTGTGCAGTGGCACTGCATGTTCCGTTGGGATCGTGAACATTCGGAATTGTTGAATCATACTGTCTTTTTTCCTTATTGGAATATAAAGGTTATTTGGTACACGTGTACGTACTTAGATCTCGTAGTTCTATATTTGAGTTTAGACTCTCCCTCACTCTCGACTCCAGTGATTGATAACAACCAGAGGAAGAGAAATACATTGGCTCAATTTAGATGATAAAGCTTTTTTTTGATTTGGAGGTCTAGCTCCTTATTCCGAGGATCGTATTATTCGATCCCGAGATTACTGTACAGGTATGCAGGATCACGCGGACGCACGGCACGCGTCGCGTTTGTCCGTTCGTGGAATATGTTTGCGCGGACATCATGACTGTATTAGTGCAAGCTATATTATTGATGTACGGTACCTGTATTCTTACGGGCACTGATTTAGAATGGATTTGATTTGGCCGTCCGCGTGACTCGTCTATCGGGCACGACAGTTCTGGTTACTGTCGTGCGTAGTATTAGCTCCCCAACTCTGGCTTTGAAGGTCCTACCTGATTCCGATTCATTAGGCCATACGAAGTAGAATCGGAAAATTAAACGAGATTTAAATGAAATTTAGATTGAAGTTTAATTATGATTCTACGAAGTATAGGCCTAATATGAGGAATCAGGTACCCGCCCTACTATCCGTCGGATTGACTGGGGTGTAAAACTTATCGAAGATTCTTTACACTTTGAGTGCCAGGGATTCGTATACTCTATCACGTCTATGGCGTAATAAGACCCGTACCCTTGTGGAGTTGGGCGAGCCTTTTCTTTGAAAAATGGCGTTGTCGCGAAACCGCGGCGTATATATACACGGGGGAGCGAGAGCTCATTTGCATATCAATAGAAAACCTATTGTCTACAAAAATGTGGTGCTATTTCGGCCGCAACAGATGTGCGTCCTACCTGATTCCTCATATTAGGCCTATACTTCGTAGAATCATAATTAAACTTCAATCTAAATTTCATTTAAATCTCGTTTAATTTTCCGATTAGTGTCTACCACAAAACAACTTTCTTTTTGTTAGCCCATAACATGTACAATGCATACGTGACAACAACAACAACAACAAGATGGTCTCTAAATAAAATACTTATGAATGATGACTATAGAATTGAATATTGCGTTTCGTAATTCAAGCTCAAAAGTAAAGTCAACATCTCGATTCCCCTTTGCAACTGGAAAATGGGTTAGAGTGACATATGATGATGAATAATGGATATCCCTCCTCGCCATGCAGTCATCGATATCGTAGATTGTGAACATGGCACCCGACCGCAGTTAGGGTCTATACACAAAACAACCTTTTTTAGCCCAAAAAACTAATTGTACCATAAAATGAATACGTAACAACAACAGCAACAACAACAACAAAATCAACAACAACAATAAAACAACACAAATAAAAAAAAACAAAACAAGAAGGTCTCTAAATAAGATACTAATGAAGGATTTAATATAATTTAATATTGCGTTAATACGTAATTTAAGCTCAAAAGTAAAGTAAAAAATTGTAGATTACCCTGGAAACCTGAAAATAGGTTAGAGTGGCATACTAGTATAATTATGATAATTGTGGTTTATCCCGTGTTTTAATGTTAATTGGAGCGTACGAAAGTAAATATCTCTTTCTGACATCGTGGTGTTTTTAAGCGCTGTAGAATTAGAGCATCGTGCCCGCACTGTGCAAATGGGGTGGTGTTAGTTACAGTTCGAAATCAATTCGTGCATTTTAGATCTATGCGTGTACTGATTGTGCAAGACATCTTCATCAACTTTGATATTGCTCATGCATGTAACTTTGTTACTGAAAGCGCGTAAACAAAATAAATGGCGCGAAAAAAGGAAACAGTTGGGGATTTTGATCGGGTGGAGGTTAAGTTTTATGTAATTTTGTTCCATCTTCGTTCATTTTTTGTGCTTGAATTTCTTTCGAATTCGGTTTATAAGCAACGTTAAATTATAATCACCAAGCTAACAAGAATTGGTGTATTCACATTCCGCATTATTACATTAGTAGGTTACATCGTCACTTAAAATGAATTTAATACAGTAATATGAAAATGTTGATAAAGTATTAAACATTAAAGGCTGATATTGCGGCCTTTTATTAGGTTTTAAGTTCCCGTCTTTTCATATTCACATGTTTGTTCACGCGGCAGTACAATGAAACCGATACATAGTGTAGTTAAATTTAAATGGAACCATCACCCACAAATAATATTCTTAAAGCTGAAAGGTCATAGTTTTAGTAGTCCATCCCACCAACAAGTTCAGAAAAAATAGGTTTTCAAACAAATTATATACTTGAAAAACTCATCACCACACTAGAGTATTACTGTGTTTATGGGTCTGCAGAAGAAGACCTTCTATTGTATAGGACGTACGCGTCTTACCATGCTTACAGTGATTCTGTTGTCTCCAAACGTACGCGTAATATATAGAATTTCTGCTTTTGCAGACGTATGGCGCATACGGAACCATGAAGCAATGTTGGTTCCGTAAGTGTTGGGTAATCAATGTTATTGTTTAGGAATAAAAACAAACCCTTTGCAAAGTGCTGGACATATTTTGATATCAAAAAACGGTGCCAAAACGTACAAGCCTGTGTTGTTCATTGCGAGGTGGTCCCCTTAAAGGTTGCTTGCAAAGTTGCAATACCGCTATTACATACCCACCGGGTCGCCCAATTAACTCTTAATTAATCCCCCGCCCCTATTAATCAGTCGAACGGGACATCATTTCATTACCTGTTCCATCTTACTGTGTGTACAGCAAATTACTTTCAAGGCCCTTTTAATTTGACTTTCGGAAAACAAATGATCGAAAAGTGGGCATCGAGTGCTTACACAATCTTAATTTAGATACGTATATGTTATAAACATGAGCCTAAAGAACCCCTTATACAGACTCAATTACAACCATCATTGAGTGTGCCGAAATGGTCTTTACTAATGTATTTGGTTATTGAAGTAGTACTATGATAAATATGTACTACCAGGGTATACAGTCCTCTTAAATTAACTGTTTAATATCATTACATTGCCCTTTTTTGCCGTTGTTTTGTTCTATTCATGAAAACACATCGCAACCGACTTGATTTTTCCGGTACTTGTGGTTAGCAAGTACCTGCTGGCAAAGTGCCGTACAGCTCAAATGTCGTGAACATTACAGCAAAGTATACCGCCTTTGTTATGACGTAATGAAATGTTAAGTGTCATGTGACTTCCTGTTTTCAAACCAATCGCAATGTTTGGTTGCTGACCGAACGTCATCAAGCAAACACTATACGCACGATTATCTGCCGAATAGCTTATTATTTTAGGATTATCATCTTATGAATATCCTACAATCACGACGATTGAAAACAATCGTTAAGCAAAAATTAGATAAAACGACGTCTACAGCAAAAACCGCACAAATAATTTGAAATCAACAAGAGTCTGATTATTAACATAGTGTTCTTGGTTAGGACTTATACAAAACATCTTGGAAAAATAACAACCAATATTTGTACAATAATATACGCATCGGAGTTATTTTGCAAGAACGGGCTATTTTTTGGTCGAGGCAAACGTGCAAAAATTATTTATTACTGATTTGTATATGTGCATTTTATCTATTTCATAACTCCTGTAAGAATGCATTTTGTGTTTCACTTTGTAAAATTATACTTTTGTTGAAAATGAAAAATAAATGAACTGAACTGAACTGAACTGAGATGTCCATTCATTAATATTCATGCTTTGTATACTGCAACAAAAATCATGTTTGTGTAACTGGTAACGAAATAATCCTTTCAAATTTGACTTAACGAAGATGGTTTATTGATCCGTGTTTGAATACATCACCTAACTACTACGCGTTCGCAATTATCTCCCGTTCTCACTTAATTTTAAAGCCTAATTACAGGCCCTTATTAATTTATTAATGAATATAACCGTAACTGGTGCTCTATATTTGGGCAGCATGAACTATATATACAAAAGGTTATGCCCTATCTCGCAAATTAACAGCGGGCGGATGAATCATTTTTTTGTTCAAAGTTGTTCATTAAAAATGGCGTGTCCTTTCCCGCCAAAAGCTACACTCTAAAAAATAACTAGTCAAAATGACCAGAAACCTAGTCAGCCGGGCACCTGCACTATTTCTAGTCAAAATGATCTGGAAAATCTAGTCAAATACATTGATGTTCTAATTTTATATTGCGATCATGCATAGTTCCACCTCTATTTTGATCATATTGTTCCACCCTCATTTGTCTCTCCACCTTCCCTCTGATTACCTATACTACCTTTTTAGGTTTCCTTTTGTTCACTATCTCGTTTACACTCCCTGTCCCATTCATTTGTCTATGTTGCTTCCCTACATATCATCACCTACTGGGTCCTCATCCTTTTCACTCGCCTATCCTATTCATCCGATCCTGCAACACACTTCACTTCACTTTCTTTGTCCTAATCCTCTCGCTCCCATCCCCTACACTCATAATCCCCTCTATTGTTCCTCCCCTCTCAATGCCCCAGTGCACTCCCACACCTCATCAACTGTCTTTTGTTCACATGTCTCTTTCCATTTCTTGATTTATTTCTTTGATCCTCCCTACCTCTATTCTTCTCTAAGCCTTACACTCTCACACATTTTCTTTGACTGCAGCCACTTAAGGACCCTCCCATGCCTGTTTATGTTGGTATATATTCTGTGTTTTTTCTGTAGTAACTGTCATTTGTGCCCTGACGAAGATTTTGCTAGGATCGAAAGCTAGGCTGTATACGACTCTCATTTTACCACATTGGCGATTTTTTTAGTAGACAAGCAGTTTTCAGTAGTATTTTCCATATTCAAATTTATATTGCCTTTGTATACAGAAAATATATTGAAATTATACCCAATAACGTGAAAACGCTATTGAGTATAATTTTAGATTAGTTTTCTGTATAAAAAGTCAATATTTAATTAAAACATCAATGTATTTGATTAGATTTTCCGGATCATTTTGACTAGAAATAGTGCAGGTGCCCGGCTGACTAGGTTTCTGGTCATTTTGACTAGTTATTTTTTAAAGTGTACAATACGTAGTTGTAAGCTTTCTTGCGATATGGGAAAGTTTGCATTCCATGTTCAATAAGAATAAATACATAAATAAATAAACAACAAAATATCTGATTGGATTAATTTCCAGTTCTAATTACCTTCCTAATACATTCCATACATAGCGATCGCACCGTTTAATCTCCCGCTACTTTGTCTCTTCGTGGCGTCATTTTTGACACTCTCAGGTCACGTGACAGTGGTCATGGTGGCAGGGTGATGCAATGCAATACCTGTGACTTACGTGCCCCAGTTTCATATTCAACTGCCGGAAGTTGTATGTAATAATATATTTTCTCTCTTTTCGCGCCGTTATTCAAATCTTATACGATGTTTGTCATACGAACAATCGACCGTCCAAATGCATATTCTTGTCCGATTAGTTTAAAGACATATCCTTGATTATTGTTACTTTATGAGGAAATATTAGTATAGGATTGTTGTTATTTATATCTCTTAATTCATTTCCTTGTAAAAGCACTCAAAAAGCCTGACTCTTACGAACGTGGTTTGTATTTTAATCGGCCATACATTTGATTTTGCGTAATATACATTAAACATAATGATTTAGGTCCCCGTATCAATTTGTACTCACTGTTATATTGATATGCTGCACCATTTTGGCTTATAACAATTATACAGTTTACTAGAGTTTTTAAAGAATGTTCCGCGGTTTGAAACAAAATTACTGTGCAACAAGACTTTTTCAAGTATATGATTCGATTTAAAGGAAAAGAAAGTATTTTTTTGAATTTAGTTTTGTCGCTAAGACTTTTTGGTTATCATTGCGAAGTAAATTTAGATTATTTGTACACTTAACATGTAGAACGAATTCGTAATGTTCTATTAAGAAGCCAGTTTTATTCAAATGGCAACTGTTAAAGTAAAAGAGCGCTATAAAGACAAACATTTTTCTCATTTTTTACAAATTATGCATGTAAATATGACCCTTTTAAAATATATCTATTCAATAAAGTAAGAATCATTATCAATTAACGGCCACTTCGTTACATTTCCCCTTATGAGTTTTTTTTAAAAATAGATATTAAATGTCATAATTATCTGAATCAGTAAAATCTCGAACAAATCAACGCCCACGAAGACCACGTTGATGAAAATCGTAGAACTAAGTTATACAACGTGTTGTTTTATGAATGTGGACCAAGAGCAGGTACTAGACCCATTCTGTAGCTTTCACTATTTTTGGGTATACGGGTTGCTTAGGGCTATAATATTGGCAAGGAGATTGACTACCGGCCCCCGATGTATACCTAAATGTATGTAACGGGAATCATTTTAACATTGATGTAGAAGAAACCAAATGAAAACGGTGTCCTTAAGAAATATTCAGACCTGTGAACCACCTGCATTTGAAATCATTCAGAAAGACAATCGTATAGTGATAACTTCAGAATTCGGCTAATGATGAACACCGATCGAATGTGCGCCTAGGGCTGACCCCCAACAAAAACATGTTCGTTCCGTCTACGTACACATTGATATGATATAGATTGGTTGTGGAAAGCAACACGCGTACAATATTGATTATAGCATTATTGCATGTCAATGATGTCTATAGTATAACCTAAGAAGAAAACACTCCACAACATTTGGTTTCGAAGACGAGCTCTAAATCTATTAACCACTAACATGTATACACTCCACAAAAACAAGTCCTTGAAACATGTCATTCTGCGTAAAGATTACAACGCATTCAATTTATTTCAAGTATCATTATAACTTTCATAACGTTAAGAGCTGAATCAATTTGGAAAACTATTTTAAGGACCTGCAGCGAATATAGTGTCTTTGTCTTATGCATTTGATTTTCAATATCCTTCTACTCTTTCAAGCCATACAAATTAATAACTCGCAAATCAATACAAGCTTCGTGCTAATGATATCTCTAGTAATTATTTTGTTGTGTGTATACAAAATCAAGATGCATTATAATTAGGTTTTATGATATGAACAGTTACGAAAGATGATAATAACCTCGTATCATCAGAACATTTCCCGCGATTGCATGCCACATTCCTTTTCCTCAAGACGGCGATGCCCTTCAAACGAATATTACGTAACTTAGCAGAGTACGTATAAATCAAAGGGCGTGTCACCATTGTCACGTATTCGCAAGCTTCTTCAAATCATCTGAACAATTTATAGTGGTAAGATTAGTGTGACTTTGACTCCTACGCGATTTTTTTTTCGATTGAACAATTCTACTTTTTTGACTCTACCGTTACGAATAAAACGAAAACAACAACGAAATAATTGTAGATAATTTCTTGTCAAATATACCGTGCCCTTAAGCATCTTGTTTTCAGATACATTTTTCGATGTTATCCCATGATGAAAATTAATGTTAAAGGTCTTAAAACTAAAAAAAATCCATATCATACCAATTACATATATATGACGGTAATGTACTATTGGTTGTGGTGTGTAAGTTATAGTGAACAGAAAATGATAATAATAGTAACACAATAATCATAATTTTATTCTTCACCTCGCTTGCGCCGTTGGGTAAACCAAGTGGTATAAAACTCAAAGAAAACGACCAAAAAGGAGATTATCGTCTTTCAGCTGCTGTCAGTAATCGTTTGCCGAACAATCTAACACAAACTCAAAAAGCATTTTATATTGCATCGGACAAATCTATTTGGGTCAAAACTCAAATATGATTACACATTGGTATAAAATAAGCAACTTTATTTTTTTTAAAAATCAGGTCACGCTATAAAAAAAGATGCATGGGACAAATCCATTTGGGTCAAATTATGATGACAAGTGTTGGTCCAAAATAAGCCGCCTTTTTTCAAACGTTTTAATCTGGACGCGATATAAGAAGAAGATGTCAAACTTCATTCATATACGGTAGGTCATCATTCTACTCTAATAATATCGCATAAAAGGGCAGGAAAGAATTTGACGCTTCTATTTTTGGTGAGAAATAGATCAGGGCTTTGATATATTTTCGGATAGACTTAAAGGGATAGTTGAGTTCTGGTAAAGAGAGTACAGTTCTGGTCAAACTGAATTTTAGTAACCAAAACCTGCACCATTACATTACAAACTAATAGTAATAACTCCACCATGCTCGAAAGGAATACAAAATTACAAATGACTAAGTAAAAAGCCTGTTATCATTCAAGAAGAGCCGTTAAAACTCAAGAGGGCGCTCTCTAAACACTCATCGGTTTTAAGCATCTTAAATAAAATATTGTGCATGTGATGTTTTGTTGAAATAGTGATTAGAAAGAGAGATAATATACAACTATTTAAAAACCTCTTTTGTAAATTTTTGAAAAGAGGAAGCATTAAAAAAAAAATTTAACGGCTGGTTCAATATTATTGAATAATTGTGGGGCCCCACATTTATTACAAATGGTAATGTTTTTGGATATTTCAGCCATTTCTGAACCGATTTTGATCAAATAAAGTTTAATGATGTGGCTCCCATATAGAATGTATACGGTATGTTATTGGTTTATATACTGGGATAGGTGAGGTGAGAAAATGTGTCGCTTCGGATGTTTAGATTATAATAATGGTGGAAGCGATGAATGGACGAGCGGCTGAAATGGGCTGTCAAATGAATGCACGCTTGAGAATACACGAAATGTGACGAGTTTAAAATGACTTCAAGCCTTTGTTTAACGATACCTGTCGCACGTATCTACGAAGTCTGCCACTTTAAAGGTATGGTGACAAGAAAACTGCCTCAAAATATTTTTTTACTGTATCTAACGTATATTTTCATTAAGATTACTAATACAAACATATTTTCCTCGTGTGAAAACCCGGTAAAATAAAAAAATCAACTTGTAAAATCACTTTCGGAACCCCCGTAAAAAAAGTCCGGGCGAAAAAAAAATGACGTCATATTTGTGACGTCACATGCAGGCAATCGCAGTTTAGCTCGGTCATAGACGTACACGCTGAGTGCAATACTCACCTTGACAGAGAGATATTATATCCATTTGTTTCAATATTTGCAAACATTTGCTTAGGTTTATATCATGGACGATATACACTCAGATGTGTAGCTGCATCCTGCTACAATTCATTTCTTAGCAATTATTAAGCACTTTCAGTTAAGCCTCAATTTACAAGCAAAAACGAGTTTGTTTTACAAGCAAGTCATAGGCTCTGCATGTAAACCATGCACATTCCTCCGCGTTGCGGTCTGCTTGTGATGTCATGAATCGGGTGACACGTGCGCACATTCCAGCTCTACTATAAATGACTTTTTTTAGGAGCATGGAACGCCGATGCGTAATAAAGCAAAAAAGTTGCATGAAATTTCCCTTTTTTTCCCAACTTAAGGAATTCTTTGAAAAAAAGAGTGTGGTATATCAATAAAGGCACATATTTAAAGCTATAAACCTGTATCAAAGCCGGGATTTCCCCCCTCCTTTAATTGACGGTAAATTTCAAGGTACGGGTGGGTGGGGTGTGAACAATTTGTGTATGTATTGTTAAGTATAAGTATTGAATTAAAGAAAGACCTTGAACAAGCGTAATAACTTTTCTTTTAGACCTACTCTTTATGTAGAGATTTACGTTACCACTAGTATGTAAAGAACAATACTAAAAGACAACACAGTACTTGATTACTGTCTACCATGAGTGGTCATACTTAATCATTAAAGGGTACTGCCATCCCAAAAAATATTCTTATAATTGAAAGGTAACCTTTTAAGTAGTCCATTCCAACAACAAGTAACTGTTCAGGAAAAATATGTTTCCAGAAAAATTATATAATTAGAAAACGCATCACCACACTTAAGCATGTGGTCAAGGGGTCTGCGGTCGACTACCTTTTGTCTAGGACGAACGCTTCGTCCGTGATTCTATTGTCTCCAAACGTACCCGTGAATAGAATTGACGTAATCACAGACGTTTGGATCATACGGAACCATGAGGCCATATTGGTTCCGTAAGCGGTGGTAATAAATTGTATTGTTTATGAATTACACAACCCTTTGCAAAGTGTTGGGCATCTATCTAATATCACGCAAAAGTGCCTAAACATAATAAATTACGTGTTACTCTTTGCCTGGTGGTCCCCTTTAATATAATTTTCAAATAAATTTTTGATATCACACTTTCAAGCGACTGGTATACTCTGTTGGTTTTATTTTGTTTGTGCAGACGTCTTCATTAAATAAATATTAAGATTATTATTCATACATGAATCCACCCTTTTAAGTAATCTCCAATGCAGACGCATCCTAGGCGACCGCTTACGCATCTCAATTACATGATGCTGTTATTATTGTTTTACCATGATATACAGCAACAAGGGGACATCATCAATTATTTTCGTAAATCATGTAGAGGGCTGTAGCATGTACTTTACGTTGACCTGTATACTACACTAGTCAGATATTCCCGAAGGATCATCGACCTATTATTAAAATGACAGTCTGTAATTAATAAAACATCATAATATATATAGGCTTACTAATGAACTCATAAGGCCACGGAAAATGGTGGCCAGCCTCGTTGATAAGTGTTTTTAAATGAAAATTCAAAAACACACATGCACACCAATACCTAGTGTGTGTGTGTGTGTGTGTGTGTGTGTATACCGCTATACAAACTCGCGCATACACACTGTGTACGTACGCGAGGCATTGTATAATACACGGTCTCAAACCAATGCACTTTATTCATTATCTCTACTCGTTATTTTTAAGAAATAGAAGATATCCAAATAAAAAAGATAATACTATTAAATATAATGTCATAATCATATTTGATTATTCAGGGTAGCCTATAGAGTAGGGTTGCGCTATTCTCCCCAAGTTTCGTCATATAGGCCTACTGACATTTTAAAGTCTGTTTAGTTTCATTATAGTGGATAATCCACATTGCGACTGGACTTGCTGTAATTGCCATTTTCAATCATTTTACCCATGAAAATACATTTCATGTCATATGTATCATAAATGTCACATAATTATGTGCATTCCACTTTCTACCGAGGTCAGGATGATTTGCCATGATAAAATGTTTGGATAGTTTTATTTTAAAGTCAAGCAAGAAAAGCGGAAGACTCATCATTGTTTTGTTTTTACTTTCAAAAACATAATCAGCCGCTGTATCCACATGTAAACATAATTACAATGATGATTATAATAATAATAAGAACAATACTTATGGTGGATACTTATATAAATATTATTGTAACATTTTCTTTTCTGTCTTAAACGTTATCATTATTGCTTCTTTCATAATCTTCTTAGAATTGTTACATAATCACTAGACTGCCTATATCCCACGAGTATGTACTTACCCTGAACAAATGTCACAATGATCCACACGGGAATAGCGCTATAGGATTTCTCGGTCAATTTCGTAAGCTTTTCATTCGTTTTGATACAAATGTCATTCAAATTCGCGAAATACAGCTGTCGGCTTGTAAATTTCATTCAAAATTGCACTTTTTTCATTTGATTTACTTATTTGGTCAATGGATTTAGCACTTGTTTCATTAAATTTAACAACTGCTTACAAATGCGCAGTTTGCATTCATTTTCGTCAACAATGGCAAATCGGACGTCCGGACCATTCAATTTCACTTTGGGTCATTCTAAATAACAAAGTTTTCATTCATATTCGCCTATCTTTACAAACCTATGGTATACATGGTATTTTCTCATCTAAATTAATCAAAATGAGTTATATAACATGTATTGTCATTCTTGGTCAATATCCGGTGATGTGTTTTCAGATTGTATACGTGTATTCTTTAGTTTGTGTCCACATGACATGAGTTATTGAGATGGGCGCGCAGTGAGAAAACAATGTATCAAACTCATTAATGATTGTGTAGCGTGATTGTGCTTGTTTCTGTATGTGATCGTGATCGTGATTGTAATTGAGATGGTGATTAAGATTGTGACTGAGATGGTAATTGTGACTGTGATCACGATCGTGATTGTGATTGTGATTCAGTGTGATGGTGATTCAGATTTTGATTGTGATTATGATTGTGATTGAACTTATACTCATATATTGTTCTTAACATGTTCAATACAGACTAAATATAATTTACACAAATATAAATGGCCTCAAAGAGATTACGAACATCAAATAAATTATCAAAAACAAAACCAAACAAAACATGAAAATAAATCAATGTATAGAGTATTGATACCCCCCCCCCCCCCTCCCCCCCACCATTATGGTAGGCCACTCCAATAAATACAACTGTATAGTCTGTAAACACACACTTTGCATGCACATCATTGCATATTCATAAAAAGACACTTGCTTAGTTCCATGCTAATTCTATATCGATGATGTGGCTAGGTTATATCTACTTAACACATGATCGTTCAGTTGATAAATAGTGTTGATTTAGTGGGTATACACCCCTAGTGAGGACAAGTAAAATGTTTGTTGCTTACCAAACCGTACAATTTGAAATGGATTTAGCATGGAACTAAGCTTGCGGGGTTCTATGATCATACTGGGTGAGATTAACATGTTTAATGCAAAACGTGTGAAATGTATGCAAAGAAACGAATTTGAATTCACGGAAGACGTTATTACGTAATCGCGAATCGTCTCGCTTTAAATTTAATGGAAATTTTACGAAAAAGAAACACGTTTTAATTCGAATGAAAACAAAATGTTTTTGAATGATCGTTTTATGAATTCAAATGCTAAAAAACGAATTTGAACGAAAAATAACAGCTGCGGTGACAGAATCGGCGAAATTGAATGAACATAAAATTAATTTGTTCGGCCAACTTACGAAATTGACCGAGAAATCCTATATTAAATAACCATTATCATTATTACTATTATGATTTATTTTTGCATAACCTTCCCTCAGCCTTACGTATCATGTCGGTATATAAGAGATTTCCAATACCACCTGAATACGATGTCTTTGTGACTTCGATATTCTGTCTGTTATCAAAAATAGTAGTTGTAACTTATTGTGCAGTTAGATATCCAATTATAGCTTAATTAGTCCGGACTAACCCTTTGGACACGATTTGGATTATGGTACATGCATGTATATTATGCATTCTCCATTCCCCATCCCGAGCGCTTTGCATGGTATACGAGTTCTGAATGAATTTATGCAACCCGGGAGGTTCGGATTCGTATAATCAGACTCGTGGTGCCATATTGCGAACGCCTTGCGCACGATGCGAAATACATACTGGCTCAGTGCAGTGTTATGATTGTATAGTGCGCTTAAAGTTATAAATGGCGAACCGCATTGTAGCATCCCCCACGCATTATAATCTTCCAACACAGTCGCACATGTATTTTAGTCCATCTGAAAGATATCGTTGCCATTAGTAGACCATTAGACTGCGGCCGCGCGTCTTGGTGGATTTGTGTGATAAGCTGGTTTTGTGCACTTTTTAAAATTTAAAATCCCTAATGAAACTTGAACATACCTTAAATTGGGTTCTAAAAAGTAAGAGTGGTACAATTCCAGTTACCCGCAAAATAAGTATCATTTTATTTGTATAATATAATAGTGAAATTTGTATGCCGGTATGGGAGCGGAAAAAGTCCGGACGGACAAGATCCGCGGGCGGACTTTGTCCGACTTGCCGATAATTATATTATTTGTGGTTCCTAACTTAAATTTTCAAAAATATGGTTGTGAACAAAACTAACCCTCACCCTCACCCTAATTATTGTGGCTATATGTTAGATTTGGTCGCTATGGTTAGATTTGGTGGCTATAATTAGATTTAGTGACTTGATTACATTTGGTGGCTAAAACTATGAAAATTGAAGTTAGCAGCAATCCCCCTAAATTGCACTGCCCGGACTGATGCCGCGGCCGGATCAAATCCGCGACCACACCGGCCAGCGTCAAAATTTAGTAGCATATCATGAATGCAAGATAATACTACAAAATTATAAAAATAATCAAAATGTCGTATGTATCATGCATACAATAGTGATAACGACATTTTGTTATGAGAATTGTTTAGAATGTTCCGCTATATTCGGATGATTCCGATGCCAATTCCCATATCAATAAATGTCGTCTCCTTATACAAATACCCCACAACCATGGCAACTTCAATGTTGAGATAAAAAGTTCATGTTCTAAATTTTTGATGACGAATTTCCGGCTATTCAAACCTGTCTTTGTGGATATAGTTGATGCGCAATCAGTAGCGTACTGATACGGGGGGGGGGGGGGGGGGGGGGAGGGGGGTACGGGGAGCACTTGCCTCCCCAAACATAATTTGATAAAACATAAACAAACATAAGGAGGAATTGTTAGGAAAATACAGAACAAAACTTTTAATGTGCCCCCAATAGTCCGACTACGCCTGTGCCACTTTGCATAATCACACCGTCAAGTTTGCCCGCCAGGTTTCGCGTTCGAATGTCAAGTATTGCAAGGAAATTTTTGGAAATGTTTCATTATTATACATCGGATACGAAATATGTATGAAATACCAGTACGTAAACCTGCAGCCACGTAGAACCCCGAATAAACACGCCTTGGAGGCAATGATAACATTTGACTTTAACCATTTACACGTCGTCTCTGTAGATCAGTGGCATATAATTTTGGACAGCTTTTGTTTGTTTTTGGTTTGTTTTAGGTGTGGTGCACGTGAAGGGGGGGGGGGGGGGGGTCGCAATTGTGTTTTGGGGGCACAATCTACGCATTTCTTTAATTGTGTATGTTCTCTTTTGGTTTGAATTATTTGGGTAAAATGATCAGGTGGGGACGGGTGGGTGGGGGGGGGGGGGGGGGGTGCACCCAGTTCCCAACACGTAGTTGCCCCAATGCTAAATACATCATTTATTGCATGTAATACAGCACAGTACAAATGTAGAGCTAAACCATCGAACAATGTGTGAGTTAATGGAAAGCATAAATGGACCCGTTTTTATTTGTCGGGTTTTTCACCTGACGCGAAAAAAAAATATAATAGTCGCAGCCCCATAGCTGCTCACCAGCACGTATACGCCTATGAAAGATTTACTTATGGCAATCCAATGTACGAACACGAGTCTGCTTAAATAAATTTATAGTTAACAAATATGGCATTTACTATCGAAATGTAAACTGGTAATGAGTGAAGTGTCAATATCCATTCAATACTATTTTGATGCTGATATAACATTCGTATGGAACTCCCTCCCTCTTGTGCTTCGCAAAATGGACAAACTTGAAGGTTTCAAAGCAGGCCTAAAAACATTTCTTTTCAAGCAATATGTGCAGTAAATTGAGTTTTTTTGGAGGAGCGGCGCCTTTGAATGTTTAAACAGATAAATGGCGCCATACAAATGCTGTGGATCATCATCATCATATATCCTCCATAAACCATAATGTAAATATTGGTATAGCAGTCCTGAATGGGTTAAATACTATATAAATAAACAAAAAAAAGCTACCTAAACCCGCCTAAATGAATGTATAGTTAGCAAATATGGCATTTATAATGGAAATGTAAAAACGGGTAAAGATTACGGCACTGCATGAATCTATTCAAGATTATTTGATGGCGATATACTGTAAAGCCCTCTGCAGACAGAGCCGACTCGACCCGATTCGACTGGTTTTCATTCGGATCGGCTCAGTTTTCAGTGCCTTGCGACACACATTTTGCCAGTCGAAAGACAGTCGGATGCTAGTTTGGGCCGATTCAACACGATGAAACGGATCAGACCGACCGGGCCCACCTCTAGCCTGATTGAAACCAGTCGGATCGGGTCGAGTCGGCTCTGTCTGCGCCGGGCTTAACATGCATTCTCCATCAAAAAACGCAGTTCGAATGGTATCGGGAGCAGATTTGAATTGGTTAATAATAAAATAAGCTACCCGAACCTACCTAAATAAATGTATAGAGTTAGCAAATATATGCATTTAGTGTGGAAATGTGTAAACTGGTAATGATTACGTCACTGCATGAATCTTTTCAAGATTATTTGATGCCGATATAACATGCATTCTCCATCTAGAACGCATCCCGAATAGTTTCGGGAGCAGTCATGAATGAGTTAACAATACAAACAATACAAGCTGCCCAAGCCCGCCTAAATAAATAGTTAGCAAATAATTATGGCATTTAGTATTGAAATGCGCAAACGGGTAACACTAACTTCTGCATGAATATATTCAAGATTATTAATTTGATGCCGTTATAAGTCATGCATTCTCCATTATAGACCTAGGTCCAATTTGTTTGGGGGAGCGGTCCTGATTGGGTTAATACGTACTAAGCTGCCCAAATTCGAACCGAACGTTTCTGATATCTTCACGAACTATATAATATCTCCCAACGGAATGTACTCGATATGTCCCATATCACGATAAGATATCTTATTTCATAGAGGCCATTGTCAGTTGCACGATTTATCATCGTGATGAACAACTTGAAATGTCAGAAATGGAATCAATCAATATTAAATGGAAAGTTGTGCGTGCTGATATTGAGTACGGACTGTACGGTACTAATAATTTGGTTCTGACATGAATTGGCGCAAAACTATTGTTATCATTATTGCTTAGAGATTTTTCAGAAAATAAATCTCGCACTCAACTGCTTTCTAAATGCATGTATTATAATGTATACGGAACAGTGATTAAAGGGGTAGTACAGTTTTGGTAAGGCTGAACTTTAGTAACCAAACCTGGACAGTAACATTATAAACTAATAGGTATAACTCCACCATGCTCAATAGGTATACAAAATTACAAACGACTAAGTACAAAGCCTGTTATCATTCAAAAAGAGCCATTAAAACACAAGAGGGCGCTCTCTAAAAAGGCATTGGTTTCCACCATTTTATGTACAAAATTATGCATGTGATGTTTTATTGAAATAATGATTAAATAGAGAGATCATCAACAATTATTTAAAAAACGCTTTTGAACATTTTTTAAAAAGTGTAAGCATTTTTTTAATTTTTTGAAAATATCATTTAATTATTTGGGCCCCAAATAATTATAGGATCAGATATATTTATTGATATTTCAGCCGTTTCTGGACCGATTTTGACCAAATAAAGTTTATTCTGCCATTAAAATTGCATGTGCTCTCAGATTTGACACTAAGTTTGTCATTACCTCACAAAAAAATTGTGATGTGCAGCGCCCTCTCTACCAAAACTAAACTACCCCTTTAATCTATGATCAAAATTCCGATGAGTATGATGAGTGTTGAAGTTAGCTAAAAAAGCTAGGATGATGCCTGTATAATAGTGTTTTGCTTATGTTGTGTTATGTTTAAATGATAATTTGTCACCATATCGATCATTTGATTGTGCTGCTCGTAAAATTTGGAATAATTTGGAAATTAACAGTCACCAAATATATATACATTATATAAATGTTTAAAACAAAGATAACAGTATATAGTAAACTATATTGATATAGTATCTCTATAAGCAATATTAGTAAAAAATATATTATTAATATTATCATTCGAGCTAGAAATTTAATTTTCATACATATATATGCTTCGTGTGAATGCTTGACTAAAGCGGTGAGAATTCATTAAATACAGAAAATGTGCATGTGGAATGTATATATTTTAGTATACTAATACGTTTTAATTGTTTAGAAAGGAGACGATGACTTACGAAAAATCAGCTCAAATAAGAAAAGTCTGCAAAAGAAATACTAATTAGGAGCACCAGCGAAAAAGCTTAATAAACAAAATAACACCAATTTCAAGAAGGATATATTCTAAAATCATAATAGCAATCCGTCTACGTGCATTGTTAAATCGACCGCTGCAATACAAACAGTTCCCGTCACAATCGATCACAAACCTTAACCATCGCCGCTTACATTTTGTCGGGGAGAAAATAAACCAAAAAGGGCAGACATTTTTAAGAGAAGAGGTGCAACGCATGCATTATATTTTTTATGAAAATCGGACATTGAGAAGGATAGTCCCCCCCATTCGAGTGAGATTGATCACAGAAATATGATATGACATGCGAGTTCGCGATGCATGCGTGATGTGACATTGTGATCATAATCGCTGTGGGCAGTACCGATCAATCAATTGGACTTAAACATTGGAGTCGCAGTGCATTACGCAAAAAAACCCGGAACTATGTGAATATCGAAGACTGAGGACGAAAGTTCATCAATTTGAGTCGGAATCCTATCCAATAATGCGACATAAACCAAACCAAAACCCACTCTCATAGAAAGCTTCCAGTCCGGAAGCTTCTCAAATTGTTGTTATTTTAACTTCGTCGTTATCATTATTATCATGAAGATTTCTGGAAAATGGACGAAGAGGAAGAAGAGGGGTCGGTCGGAAGTCTTCAATTCGTATGACGTACAAGGATGAAGATGACGTGTGCACTATGCTAATTCATATTCACGAAGCTACGATTTCATTGGTCGCAAGTTTAATGGAGACACGTTTTTGTTTAATAATGCGTAATTAGACCTTCATTTTCTCTGCCGTCTGTCCAATAAATATATTCCAAGGTCCTCTGACCACTGACATTTCAAATACATCCCATTTTAGGTAGACAATTATGGTAAAGCGGCGCTCCACATATTCTTTACCGTGAACTCTAGGTTTCAAGCGTTAAATCGTGAATACCCAATTTACGGAAATTTCCACATTTTGGGCCTTGATGTAAAAAAGGGAATCGAATAATCGCGATGTTTAAAACTAGCTTTGTACTTTGGATCCGTTGTGTTTGTGCTTCGCCCGAATTGCGCATTGCATAACAAGAAGATTCAAGTTTTTATTTGTTATCAACCAAACATACACATTATAAAACGCATTAAAACATTTATATTAAATTGTCAAAATGTTGCCCTTTCCCTTAAAGGGATCTAGTAACTTTGTTGACATGTGCAAAAAGTGATGAATGGTTGATGCAATGTATATTATTGTTATCTCATATGTCCACAGGGTATTGTGTGAAAATGTCAAATGGACATTGCATGGCCAAGTAATGAGCAAAAATGCAAAGTGATATTCAATAACTCACTGCACTCACTTTGTACACAGAAGAAAAACTCGCCCGGAGTTTTTCTTATCTGAATACTTCGATTGTACATATCTTTGTAACGAAAGGGAAATTTGAAAAACCGAAACCTGTCCCGTGATTTTATTGTTAATACGAATACAACAAGGTATGAGGGAATCGCTAGAATGAAGAATTATTTTGAGGATTTGGACAATGTTACTAAGTCCCTTTAAAATAAGGCGTTAAGAGAATGATTCATAAATTTTTTGTTTACATATGACACTCGCATCATGTCATTTTAAATATTGAATCGTTACCTACCACCTTACCCATAAAACAAGAGCATACTCTGGACAATTTCTGAACATACATGAAGTCTACGTGTGTTTCATGCAACATAGCTATAGTTAGTGACAGTCGGCTTGTCCTTTGTAATTTGATTGCTTCCGAATTACCAACTTTAACTTATTTCGTCTCGTTTTAAAAAGAATCGGGTCACTTGCAAGCTAACCTTGGCTGACCGATGGTGTAGCAAGGGGTACCGAGGGGCCTATATGTGGCATAGTTTGCACCCTAGTGTCCCCCAGGCCCTTTGGCAGAAGGGTGCTAAGGGTGCTGCAGCACCCCACCTTTTTGAGCGGGCATAATAGCACCCCTGCCAAACCACCCTTATTTGAGGGGGTGCTGCAATGGCCTCGGACACGGCCAACCCCCTAAAAATAACAATAAAACTGAACGCATTAGACACGGTCTCCCCTGGAATACTATTAAACTGAAGGCCTTGGACATGGTCAAGCCTCCCCCATCCGCTTGCTCGACCAAACTGAAGGCCTCGGAAGATTAGATTCAGCACCCCTACTAAACTGCCCCCTGCCCTCTCTTCTTTAGGAGCTGAGAGTCGTCAAACTTTTAGCGCCTGACTTCTTGTTAAATGTCTTGCCCAATAATTCCCCCTATCTAACTTCGCCGATGTACGCCACTTTACTAACCATGACGTTTGTTATACCATCTCACGATAATTATGTCTAACAAACCAAGTTTTATTACGAAGTATACTTTGCTTTGCAAGAAGTATCGATTTTGCAAACTAGAGCGTGATAACGGCCCCTGTTGTTTCCAGTGCGTAGATGCAACGGTTCTTGCAAATATCACGGGTTCTAGCGCTCCCAAGCAAAAGATTCGAGTTCAACGATCCGACAAAAATTACATCACATCACCTCCTTTCGCGCCTTTTTTCCGCAAGAAAAAAACAGATACAAGACAAAAGTAACAGAAGCTGTTAATAAAAAAAGTGTAAACACATCTTCTAGAATCTTCAGGAGCGACGTTGAAGGCGATTTGTAAATGTTTTTCATTGCGCAAAATCAATAATATTTGTGGATGACTTTGTCAAATAAAAGGTCTAAAAAGTTCGTGCGCATTTTGATTGTATGACAATGAACGCCGATGCAAATAGGGGTGTAATCATTGAGAGAATTAAGCGGTAAACACCATCGATTTAACGATCAGTTGAGGGGCCCGTCGTCAAATATATCAAGTCAGTAGCAATATTGACGGGTAAAATACATACATTTAGTTAGATATTTTCTTTACGTTTTTATCACATTTTAACACACTTCATTTACGTCCGTCGATGCTTTTGTTTTCATTTCCTTTCCATTAAACAGTACATAAGTATGAATAAATGTTTATATTACCACAAGTACAAGGGGGAGCGAGATTTTACCTTTTCCAGATTTGAGAACACGCCTGTTGATTTGTCTTACAAGTGCAAATCTATTTCAAAATAGTTATTTTAATATTTCTTCTCGATGAAAATTGATACAAAAAAGAAGACATCACACAATAATCGTGTCTGGTTGCTTAATTTAAAATTGTTCACTAACATTTCACAGGATAATGAACTTATTTGAGAAATTCACACAACGCAGATTAAAAGAACGTCAACATTTTTGTTCAACGGCCTTCTAAATAAAATCGTCTTTGTATGCATTATGTTAAATATTTGGTGAGCATAACATTTGGATTTAGTTAAAGGGAAATTGAAGTTTCTTGATTGATTGATTCTTTTTCATTGTCCAATTCAGCTTATTGATGATGTCTGTTTTCTTTAGAATGTTTTCCTATGTATACAAGTAGATTAGCTAAATACAAATAAATGTATTAAAGGGACAGACCCTCTTTTGCAAGCCAAATTTCAAAAGTTGCGAGGTTATTGTCTTAAGAAAATGTCATTTAATAGCATGCCTGAATAAATTAGGGCTTGAAATCGCTTTTTCGTGGAGTTACAGACCTAAAACTAATAAACCGTCGTCCAACATTGAATTGTGCATTATACGTGTATTCACCCGGTGAGAAAGTTCGCACACGGATTCCACGGAGTACTACATCGCTATGCGTGACCCCTACGTGACCCGCGCTAGCTACGTGACCCGCGCATAAATAACAACGGCATATAAGCGGATACTAAACAAAATAACCAAACCTCGCTTAAACTGACTACATGTAATTACATATTCTTCATTTTTTAGATCTTTTTCCATGACATACCTTTAAAAATGTCGGCTTCACAAAACCTATACCAGAATAAGTACAATATTGTTGTAATATTATGCTAAATCAGTTAAACTCCTTTATTGACCGATATAGTATAGTTTGATGGAGCGACGCATTCGTTTTTCATTCGTAGAATCCAAATTACAGGGCTGTTCGATCTGATTTTTTGTGTGTGTGTTACATTCATCCCTATCCGTCAACTGGAAACTGTTCAGACGTTTTGTAAAAGAGGAACTGTCCCTTTAAACGATTCATAATTATGTTGAAAAGTTAATAGTGGTTACTGTTGCGTATCAATTAACTCTCCTTCTGATTTTAGCAAACTTGTCATTTTCATCGTTGAATACAACAAACTGAAAATGTGTATACAAAAATGTTAAGTGATCATCATAATTTCCTGATATTATAATGATAGGATAAGTTATCAATAAAAACATCCATGATTATCATATACAACAAAAACTCCGCAGATAGAGGTTTTTGACATTTTACAAAATCTTATTAGGGACTTGTGACGTGGAATCCAAGCACCATTCTTAGGGGATTGACCGTAATATAATACACATTGAGAGGGGAAAATTTCGTGTTATTATTATTATTCCCGGATGTTGTTTTCTACTCACGATGTACGCGGAATTGAGAGATGAGGGGTTTGAATGACAAAAGACCGCATACCGATAAATTTACGTCCTCAGTAAACTTTATATATAATATATATAAGCATTCCTTGCACTATAAATATATATATATATATAATTTTATATAATTTGATCATGTTTGTAAGATGTAAATGTATCCTTTGCAACAATGTGAAAGAAGAATTTCTATTAATTTGGACAATGAACTAAACTTAAATCAAATCAAATCAAATGCTTGCGTGGTCGGACTGGTTTTTGCAGGGCTTTCTTGTAAAGCAGGTCCACTTTACATGTAGGTGGACCTGAATGAAAGTACCATTCCAAAATATTTCTTGAATACAAAAATAAATACATTCATAAATAAATAATTGAGAGGAACACGAATTATTGGGGAGCACACCTTATGTATTTATTTATATTTATATTTTTTCTCACAGTATATAGCTACGTCATGCACTGACCACAAAGAGGTAAATGCTTGCGCATAATTGGCCAGTGCTGACCGGTTAGGAAAATAATCATCTGGGGTTACTCAGTCGGAAGTATTATGCAAACAAAATAACACAACACGTCATCATGACGATTTTCTTTCCTAAAACAAGGAGAAAAAAATGATAATGTGTGTTTGTACTTTTTTTTCTGACGGGATGAAGTTTTTTCTGTTCTGTTTTCGTTCCCACTCTAATAGAAAGTATGAGTTCATGAAACGTTTGGAAAAACATTCTTCGGGTATTATATGTATATAACCTTAATCTAAGTGACTTATAAGAAAGGTCGCACGGTTGGAAGCTTGTAAAAAATAACCCCCAACACAACAACAACACCAGCATGTGATATTCATTCATAAAGAAGATAACGTGAGATCCATCTATATCTGGCACAATCTTGTTGTTGTTGCTGTGTTTGTTTTTGTTGTTGTTGTTGTTGTTGTTCTTGATTTCTTTGGCGATAAGATATCACCATAAGTCGATATGTTTGGTAAGCATGAACTAATTATTATAGGCATTTTTAATGGTGTCGATTTGCATGGATAGGTAAATATGGAGAAATTAGACTCTGATTTGTTTGAGGTAATTTTTTTTTTGCCATTGAGCAGTTTGAAAGCGGGTGACTTAACCCATTACCTACCCTATGTACGGGAATCTGGTGCATTGTGTATTATAAATATATGGGAAATGCACATTATAGTAGTAGGGAACCGATTAAATCATGTCATCCCTGGTCCACGCCTGCGATATATATCGATGGTCCAACCCACGTACGCTATGTTTGGCATTATATTCTTTAATAGTAATGCACAATGCAAAACATGAATACACATAGGCCTATCAGTTGTACATTATAATATTATAGTCATGAGTATGGACACAAAGCGACGGGTAGCTTGAAATAGATACTTGTAAGACTGTTCTGATCTAAGAATAGTAGATACAAATTTGAATATATTCAAATGGCGTTTAATAGTCAACACATCATGAATATTGCCCTTCGCTTTTCAATATTTTGTGCGTTAAGAAGAGTTAAATACAACACATCTGCATAATAATCGGTATGTTTAAACTAGACTTTCGATTTGTTCCAAGTGATACATTGTACTTCATTTAATAGACACTAATATTCTAATTTTCTGCTTGCTATACCTATATGGACAAATCAATCTCTGTTACTATAGGGTTGTTCCGCTGGGACTGCGTCTGGCTCCACTGACCGGGGTGGGTAGCAAAAGTCATATGTTTCCAAGAAAATCCCATGTGCAGTCGATTATGACTGTCTGACTACTATCTATACTTAGGTGAATGGTACATCACATTATCAGGTTATTTCCTCGAAACAAAGATGCGCTTTCCCTCTCTTGGATAGCGACCAGAATCAACTTGCTATTAACTATTCTGCCATTTTACAGGGAGGATGAAGATGCTCTTTGCGTTGATCATTCATTACTTTTTAACTACAGCATAATCATCGTCATTATTATTACATTGAATATACACATCCGTTTTTGTTATATCCTCCAGGCTAATGAGACGAGAGTATGAAAGTAAAGGGATCTAGTATTATAACATTGTCAAAATCCTCAAAACATACTTGGAACTCTAGCGGTTCTCACATACCTCATTGTATACGTATTACCAATAGAAACATGGCACAGATTTCGTTTTTTTTTCTTTTCCAAATTTCTCTTCCGTTATTGAAAATATGTATGAATGGAATGTTCAGATGTATAACTATCTAGTGGATAATTATAACCGTGAACCAAGTCCGTGCAAAAACTTTGCGAATATCACTTTGTATTTTCGCTCATTACTCGGTCATAATTATGAAATCAATTTACCATCGAATTTTCCCATATTATCTTTTAGTGGACATAATATGATATAATGCAATCACAGAAATACACATTTTATCAGCCATTTGTCATTTTTGCACATGTCAGTTACTAGATCCCTTTAAAGCTTTCAAAGACACATTTTACAGCGAAACGTACTTTGACGACATGGGGGTATGGCCTCACAGTCAATATATTAGGCAAATGTAATGTTCCGGAGACGTGAGTAGAGTTGGTTTAATGTAGATCCACCCCCACAATTAAATGACAAAAACCAAGACGCGCGGGTAACCTTAATTAATGTGCTCGTTCATTTTCACGGACCAGTTAATTTAGTTTAATAAAGAGGACATATAGCTAACAAGGGGAATTCTGTGGGATCTCCTGTTTAAAAAAATGAATATGTAGTTAACAAAAGCATCTCAGAAACGATTTGATTTCCTAGAAAAGACAGGGAATTGAGATGAAAGGGATTTTGTCCATGTACAGGTCTCGGTTTTTTCGAATTTCCCTTTCGTTAAAAAAATATTTACAATTGAAGTATTCGGACTTTTCATTATCCACTGGAAAGTTATAACTGTGTAAAACGTTACTGCAATAAGTTCGCGAATATCACTTTACATTTTTGCTCAAACCTGGCCATATTATAATATCAATTTAACGTCACACTTTCACACATTACTCAGTGGACATATCTGATCACAAACATACACGTTTTTATCAACCATTCAAAACTTTTTGCACATGTCAACAAAGTTACTAGATCCCTTTCATTTTAAGTTGCATAATTACTAATAAAGTTAGAATTGCTTTATCATGTTCGTAGTATTCTTGTACCATACTAGATACCTTTTCATTCAAAATTGTTGTTAAACTGGAACAAGTAACTATTTTTAATTTTCTTTTTTTATAGTTTAAGCCTTTGTCTGAAGTAATTCATAATAGACTGGTCCTCAAATTCGGACCAAACTCGAGAAGAGGAGATATTTGCAATCACCAAGAATTCTAATTGACAGTGAAAATCACATTTGCACTTCGTTGATGATATATATCGCGACACTAATTAATAAAAAACTCAGAAAATCAATAAAAAAGACGATTTACGCGAGATTTGCTGCTGACATATTATAGAGATGTTCAAATGATTTGCACTTTGTCTGCCGGAAATGGAAAGTTCAGAAATACAAATAAACTGGAGCGAAGTTCTGTTAAATATTCAGAGGGCAATGTAGCCGATACATTGACGTTAGATATATTTCATTAGTTGTCGCCTTGCTCGAAGAATGGCGTGCGCTGCAATTGTCAAAGTGAAGTAGGTAAAAGCCCTTTAGACATGAATGTGTTTATCCTGTTTTCTTTTTTAATATCCCCTAATTCCTTAAAATGTTGGATGCTCTTAATCACGGCTCTACTAAAGAGAGAATAATGAAGACAGGATAGAACAACCATTTGAATCATTAAATGACAATGAAATCCAAGCAGAATGTTGCTTTCATAGGCTCTAAAAGATTAGGAGGAATGGTCTTTGAAAGTAAGAGCATACTCGGGCAAGAAACAAGAAAACTATCACTCTTTGAAGATGTCAATTTATTTCTATGGGGAACTCAAATTGGCAACGTACTCTGATAAGTTTGTGGACTACTCCCCATAATATGTTTTGTACATACATTTTGCCCAATTTAGTCAGTTTTAGTCATAGTCGCACTTTTCCATTCCCCAAACTCAAGATAATTATGTTGTGTACAAATATCTTCTACATATACAAACATACGTTGAACTCAAATGAAGGATAAACATTTGAGAAAATTTAAACAAATTTACATTTTGTGTACAATACGTATGGGGAGTTGCCCACAAATCTGCCAGAGTGTGTTGCCAATTTGAATCACTTGTAAAAATATAAAGGGCTATTTCCAAAGGGCTATTGGTTTCGTATCTCTTGACCGATCGTGCTCAAACTTTCAGAGACTATTCATCCTATTTAGTGTCCTATAGTGCGAACAATGAATTAAATAATTAAATTACATTATTAGCATTATTTTTAAGGAGAACCAAATGCTGGCATTTTTGCTCACTGTTACTGGTAAGTACAGAATCCATGTTACTTCTGGAGGTTGATTTCTTCTTGGGTTTCACTAACAACGGAAATGATCAATGATTTTAAAGTGATCCATTAACTTTGTAAATATTTCCACCAAAATAATTTGGAGCTTTTACACTTCTCTTCTACCTTGTTGTTTAGCTTATGGCAACAGAAGAATGAAATGCGTTTTGAATTGTTCAAATGTCTCCGTAATTATGGAGAAATTTAAGATTTAATTTGATAGCGTCTGTAGACGCTTTCGACCGTAATTAAGAGTATCCTAATGTGAATACTCCATCGTCCATCATATCTGAATTTGGATAGTTCACGCGAACGATCGGGATAAAATCAGACATTGATTTTCTCTGTTTTCACTAGGTAATCATTATTCTTTTTCTATGAAAATTTCACATATCATTCTCAAGAATCTTACAATGAAATCGGTATATAAGTGACGTTTCAAATATTACTTTTGGGGGAAAATATGAAGTTAATGGATCACTTTTGGACCTCCAGCACCTGTTTTGACTGACCACTGGAGGCTGTCTTGTTTTCCAACGGTACCGCATGAAACGTTACCCGAGCGTGCACTGAGATATGCAGGTTAGAATACACATTTTGTTGAGTCTGCTGCTATGTCGGTGGTAACGTAATTTGCTTGCGTTTGAGCACGCTCAGATGACATTTCATGCGGTACCATTGGAAAACATGGCAGCTAATAAAGGGGTCAGTCAAAACAGATGTTAGTGGTCTCAAAAATATTGAAATGCAAGGTGATATTCGCAGACTCATTGCATGCACCGTCTTGTACACAGTCATAAGTTTCCAGTGGATAATTAAAAATCCGAACAATTAAATTGTAAATATCTTTTTAAAGAAAGGAAAAAAAAGCTTCTTCCATGCTTCTTTTGATAATACGAATAGATCTGAGTAATTGTGAATTTGGACAATGTTACTACTGTAGATACCTCTAAAATGATTGTTTTAAACCTGCAGCTTTGCAAAGGGAAGTATGATTTCCCTATTATTACAAAGATAGATGACTTAAATGGATCCACTTGATACTAACTGTAATGCAACATTGGATTTTTTTGGTCGATCATGAATTGTTTGAAGTGTATAATATCAAGGGTCACCATTATTTCAAAAGGTTATGCACAATTGGAATTTGATTTCATAGGCCTATCGCAATAAGTGATCTAATCAATGTAGTTATAATATTCCCGTCTCCCTTCTTCATGCTATCCATATTGGCATAAGTTCGTTCGCTTTTACTTTAAAGGGGTACTACAGTTTTGTAAAGGCTGAACTGGTAACCAAACCTGGACAGTAACATTCTAAACTAATAGTTATAACTCTACCATGTTCGAAAGGTATACAAACGACTAAGTAAAAAGCCTGTTATCATTACAAAAGAGCCATTAAAACACAAGAGGGCGCTTTCTAAAAAGGCATTGGTTTGAGCCATTTTTCATACAAAATTATGCATGTGATGTTTTATTGAAATAATGATTAAATAGAGAGATCATCAACAACTATTTAAAAAACGCTTTTGAAAATTTTTGAAAAAGTGCAAACATTTTTTTAAATTTTTTGAAAAAAATTATTCGGGCCCCAAATAATTATACGATCAGATATATTTATTGATATTTCAGCTGTTTCTGGGTCGATTTTAACCAAATAAAGTTTATTCTGCCATTAAAATTGCAGGTTCTCTCAAATTCGACACTCAGTTTTTCATTACCTCACAAGCAAATTGTGATGTGCAGCGCCCTCTCTACCAAAACTGAACTGCCCCTTTAACCGTTGCGGACTATCAGAAAGCTCTCGGACATTACTATTATTATATTATTTCATATCAGTTGTTATATAAATAGAAGCCGTAATTACGCGTAGTATGATCGTTATCTCCTTAATTTCGCGGATCCGGACCTGCCTTTTCTCATACCGCGACGCGTGCGAACCAGCGAAGCGTGAGGGGCGCCACGGGTCATCACGTGATCTAATATGAGCTACATGGCTTTAGGCGCCGCGGTTGACCATCTGTCTGTATATGCTGTACATGCAACACGAATTATTGCGCTCATTGAAATGCGACGAGTGAATTAACACTCAAATTACAATTTGTATATTACCGCATACATTAACCTATGGACTTCACCTATTTTCAGCACTGGTAAGGTTAATTTGAAGGGGATAGTAGCCTATCATAATTATAATTATGGCGACTTTGTGCGAAAACAAAGGAAAGCTAATGAAATATACCAAGTTAATGATGCATACTAGGCCGAGATTTTTTGAATTACATAGTCCTATCCTTGGATTGCGTGATAACTTTGGTCGACACGATTAAAGAATACCACACCATGACGTAAAATCACAAAAAACATGTGTCCCTTTTTGCAACATTGGCGGTTTAACTCAAGAATGATTAAAGATGTAATAATAATATGTTATCGCGATTAATGTGTCCAGATTCCAACCATTGGTAGGGAGTGTAATGTTCCGTTACGGGATGCCTAATGAACGCACGGACAAGATAAATAAGCTCGCATATTTCAAAAAGAATTACAGATATATGTAACTTGATCGGACTTAGGGACGGGATAATATGGTGATATCATATCCCGTGCGGTAATCCCCTATATTATGACCTTCTCGCTCACGCTTTTATCATGATAATACGAAATAATGAAGTGAATATCGTTTTACAAGGACGTTAGAGAAGACGTATTAAAGTTCTGGTTTAGAGGGCGCTTCAAGATATTTTGAGAGGTAGATGGAAACTGAGTGTAGGAGTTCCAAAAGCAAACAATTTTTAAAAACAAAACAACGTTTATTATTTTGATTAACATTTGTTGATATATCTAACAAAAAAGTAATTAAAATAAAAGTTGCAGGCGTTGACTTTTCGAGCGATGACATCGATATGGAATTTAACAGCATTCATATTGTTGAAAATATACCAAATTTGCTTAATTTCTTCCCCCCCCCCCCAATAATATCTCTATTTAAAAAAATGTATTTTAGGAAAAGAGTCACACTTAAAATTTTGGACAAAAATGGTGGAATCTATAGGTGTCTACATGGCGCCCTGGTGCGTCAAAGGCTGCGTCGACTTAAAGAAATTTGCGAAACCTTAGAATGTGTCTAGTAATCCGGTCCTCATGGTCATGCTAGATATCTAGATTTTGAGGTGGATCAAGGCATCTCAGTTCTTTGAGACTAGTGACAACTGTCGGATAATGTGCTAAGCCTGCTAAGGTGGCGAAGGAAATACGACTCTTTAAGAATGATAAGATGATAAAAAGGTTGCGAAGACGGGACCCTATAGCCCCTATATATCACTTTTCTGTATTATACAAAATAACAAACAGCACCCCCGGTTTTACATGTTTTAAGCCGTACATTTCCGGAAATTGAGACCATTCTCAAGGCTTTATTTAATAGTTTAACGTGAACGATTGTTCAATTTGCCGAAAGATTGCATGGAAATTTAAAATTAGCAGGCGGTCACATCCCACACTTTTGCTATATGATATACTGACTATTCATTTATTATAGTTTACCATGAAATTGTTCGATTTGTCGAACAGTTGCGTACAAATTGTAATTATCACATGTCACTCAATGTGATCTATACGGTAAGGGGAAGACTTTTGTATCATGCTTAGTTTAACTCTATTAATCTAAGTCTTGTTTTTTCTAATTTATGTAGTTCCTTGGAAAACTGCCTGTCCTTCGCATGAGATTCAAATAAAGACTCCTTGATCTTGGATGGATTTTGTGATATTTGTTTGCACACATCGTTTTTCTCGTGTTTCAAACTGAACGAGATATGAAAAATATATGACAATCTCGCCCATATGCATGCTACAACAAAACGAAACATGTTTAATATCAACTTCAGTATCTGAACCTTTTCAACTATTCTACCCGATGGCGTGTTTGCCAAGAGCGCATACCACTTACTGGTTGTAAGTACCATTAGATAGTGGCAACCCCTTTAGAATCATGTGATTCTGATATTGAAGTAGTCAACTTAGATACTTATGGAACATCAGACATTTTGAAAGTCGGGAGAATGATAGGACAAAGGAGAGGGAGGTGATGAGGAACGTGATGGTGAAGGTCGAGAATAAAATGGAGAAGAAGAAGACGAATGAGTAGGTGCGGAGGAGGAGGAGGAGGAGGAGGAGGAGGAGGAGGAGGAGGAGGAGGAGGAGGAGGAGGAGGAGGAGGAGGAGGAGGAGGAGGAGGAGGAGAAGAAGAAGAAGGAGGAGGAGAATAATAAGATGAAGAAGAAAAAGAATACGAAAAAAGAAGGAGATAGTAAAAGTAATCTACATAGAATTGTCTTGTCTTCTGAAGATGTGAATAGAGTATTTTCTTAGAATGACGTGATTGGTAGCAATCTTGTATTGGCAATACGTTTGATAAAGAGAGATACAACAAATTAATTATATGTTTCAGTTTGAGTTATGGGGTTGACTTTCATTGTTTCCTTTTCTTGACAAATTATAACCCATTATTTTGTGTAAAGCGAACATGGGGTGTACATTGCGTAACATGTCTGCACCATAATATAGCACATTATAATGAGCCAATAACTGTCAGTGTTAAACTGTTAGTATATAGCTTCCATCTAAACTAATACAAAGTGTCATTCTTTAATCCTCGATAATAAAAAAGGAAAGCGAAAAAGAGGAAGATGAGAAACGGTTAAAGGGAACAGAGGGAGAAGGTGACAGAACTGAGAAGACAATTCATAACCGTGAAATGGCAAGGTTAAGACTATCATTAAGCATAACCAAGCATGCCAAGTAAGAATTCATATTGCTCTTCCAACCGGCTCCACGAGCCCATCAGATCATAACCATAGTAAATTCAGCGTAGCTTGAAAGAAAGAAACTTGAAGAAATATGCGCTATATTAGTATGTGCGAAGAGACAGATAGAGTGGAAAAGGTACACGATATTACCTAGAGCTTGTATAATGATTTGGTCAGCAACAGAGTGGCATAATATTATGTAACAGTGATCAACTACAAAATGAAGAGTACATGTAATTGAAAAAAGAAGAGTTTCGTTTGCATTTGTATTTGGTGACCCGTGGTTGAAATTTTGAAATACACATGTTACACCCTCTGACACGATTATCAAGCCCGATATCATTGTCAGCCCCCCCCCCCCCCCCCTATACCCCTTTACCATGTTTACATACTTATACAATAATGTTCAACAAACAGACAACGAAATATACAAATAAATTATAACATACAATTCAATAAAAAAAATGACATAAAAATACAATATAACAAAATATAATCACTAACAATATAAGGACAGAACAGAAAAAAAGCGACATCAGGGGGGGGGGGGGGGGGGGGGGGAGCCGGAAGAATACGGAGAAGAAAATGAGGAGAGGGGGGGGGGGGGGTCGGGAAACAATTATACAGTTATGATACGATGATAATAAGTAACATTTCAGAGTAATAATATTATAGTAAATTTTTCATAAACAAACGAAAATATTAAGTACTTACAAATTGATAAAAAAAAATCAATACAGTTTCGCCTATCACTTTCTAAACATACAATTTTCATACAGTGCGTTAATAATAAAATAACTTAATTGAAACAGATATTATACTTACCGAGAAAAACTTTTTCGGACGATTCTGGTCTTCTTTCCCGCACAGTCCAAATAAAAGATATCAGAGTCGGAACAATCGGAAAATATTTTTGTTTCCTTGCGAAAGACAATCAAAACGTGAGACAAAATCTTCAAAGATCCAGCTTCATCATCTCTTCATTGTTTAAACCAAGACCGTTTCCGAATAGCTCGTCTCATCTGCAGTGTGTGATGCCCAGCAAGTAAAACGTACGATGATAGGATTGTCTTGTTACTTGACTGTTACCTAAAATTAGCACCAATTGCGCTCCACCACGACCACTACACACACAAATAGAGGCGGGGATTTTGATGCAATGGCAATTAAGCGCGGGAAAGATATCTTCTCAGCGAGACACAATAATGTACCGGTACTCCAAGGGAAGTAGTATTAGATTGATGAATATGCATCATTCACTTCCTATCGCATTGTGACGTCATTTGGTCTTTAAATCCTTGATTGGTGGATAGCTCGCTATATAACATACTGGAGACAGACGTGATTGGCTGACGACAGATGACGTTTATTCCAAGTTGTTAAGCTCCCTATTTTATCTTGTTCACGTGTTCACCTGTACGGGTTAAGATTGTGTATATTTTTCAAATCCATTGCATTTACAGGGAAATGGGAGTCTACCACCGCCCTGGTATTTAGTTCATACAAATACAAGGCGAACACAGACAAAAGACCTAGAATGCTATAAACAATATAGAATACTATAAACAAAACAATATATAGAGTAATTAATTTAGTAAATCAGAATGACAGTATCTCACTAATCATAGTAAGACAATTTAAGTAATTCATTAAATACAATTCAAATCATACAAAATTCATATAATAACATGTACAATCCAAATATTAATATGAGAATAACTTTATTTCATTAAATTTATTTCCACAATTGAAATACAATTCATATGTACATTCACAATAAAATACAGGTAAAATATGAAAGCTAGTGTATACATCAAACTAGACAATATAATTAAGTGGTAGGGACAACAAAAGCAAAATATAAGCTTAATACACTTATTTAATATATAGAATCCAAATCAAAATAAGTTCTTACAAACCAAATGTATATCAATTAATAATGGTGCATTATGAACATATGAATTAAGTCAGGAAGCAATAATATGTATCAAGGTTTCAATAAAATCACCCCCATACTTAAATAAATTGCAATTAATCATAATTAGAAGGATTGCCTGTTGTTCATTTCCTGTCCATCGCCAAAAGTCATTGTAGTCCAAAGTCAATTAACTTGAAATATTGATAAAACACATTATTTATTTGTGTTTATAGGTGAAAGAACAACAGCTATTCATTCACCCACGTTCAATTTGAAGATGAAACAGGAAACAATGTGATTATGAGTAGACTACTGGCAGTGGTGTTATGATGGAAGCATTATTTATTTATATACATGTATGTCTATTATTATCATTATTTTTCTATTATTTTTATGTTTTTATTATAGGTTTTTATTTTACTTATCTATTTATTAATTCAGTTATATTGTTTGTATTTATTTGATTTATTTGAATTTGTATTATTTGTGTGTGTGAGTGATCGGAATTCTAGTGGTTCCCTCATACATTGTTCTATTTGTATTAACAATAAAAGTGTAGACAGGTTTCGGTTTTTCAAATATTAATTTCGTTCAAAAGATATTTACGATTGAAGTATTCGGATATGAAATTATCTACGGGACCTTTTCAGCCGTCTACAAAGTAAGTACTATGAGTAAGTAAATATCACTTCGCTTTTTTGCTAATTTCTCGGTAAAATAACATCCAATTAACTTGAAATGTTCACACATTACTTTATGGACATATCAGATCACACCAGCAAATATTTTCTATTAACCACGCGAAACCTTTTGCACTTTTCAACAAAGTTACTAGATCCCTTTAAGGAGAAGAGGCGAGAACATACATATTACACAGTATATAAGATTTCGGGGAGGAAGGTGTTTTATCAGAAACAGCACCACCAACAGCGGCAGCAACAGAACAATGGACATTAAAGGGAACCACCACCCAAAATAATGGTCGAATATATGAAAGAGAAAAGGTTTAGTAGTCCATACCAACAAAAAGTACAGACAAAATTGTTTTAAGAAAACTTGTTATCATAATGTGAAAACTCACCATCATAATCATGTCATTTTGTACATGGGTGTGCAGAAGAAGAAGACTATACTAGTCTCCAATAGATAATAGTTATC